>SJYC01067788.1:0-11647 GCA_006408675.1 Madoqua kirkii
AAAAAAAAAAACTAATTACTGGGCCAGACTCATGCATCTCACAGCTTGGAGGCCAGGTGAGGCTCCTGTCTTAGCAGCAAATCCCCATAACAGCATGCAGGCCCCTGAACACTCAGTGTGTCCTTGGACAGTAAGCTGCGAGTTTATCCGTGGTCCAATGAGGTAACCCAAGTTCTCACGAGCACCACTGTCTGCCTCAAGAGCAGGCATAAGGTCAGAGCACCACAAAGTTTTGGTGAGGTGTTGACAAGGGCTTGGTTGTACAGACACTGAGTTTCCAAGTTGGTAATCTGCAGCCCATGAGAATAGATGGGTCTTACCATAGGTTACCTAGCTCTCTCCAGAATGGAGAGACTGGGTACTAATCAAAGTTGTGTGAAAAGGGTGTGGGACCCCAATTAGAAGAGCCAAAGACAAATTCAGGGGTACGGGCTGCCAGGATAAGTGTCCAAGGAGAGCCAAGCAGGACAGTGCTGGCAGCCAGGAAGCAGCATGAAGACAGGGCACGCGTGAGCACCAGGGTCAGAAAAAGTGATATTTTCAGTCTAGCAGCTTGAGATGAGAGCGAACTTTGCCATCACGAACTTGTCTCTGTTTTTCTTTTTACTATTTGGTGTTCTCTTTGTCTATCTGGAAGGGAAAAAAATTTTTTCCAAAGTAACTTTTAGAAATATTTGTGAAAATGTTAAAACTGAGATGAAAGCAAGGGATTCTAGCAATATAACAAACTGAAGTGTTAATCTCAACACAAATAAGAATATAACATTTCTATGTCATGCATCATCTTTCTTGTTATTTTTGATGAACCTATTTTGGGTCGTTTATTTACTGTCAATGGAAGAGCCTATTATCTGTTTATTTTTCATTTGTTTATTTAAGAAAAGATATTTTTAGAGCCAGTTAGCATTTTCATTGGGGAAGGAAATGGCACCCCACTCCAGTCTTCTTGCCTGGAGAAGCCCAGGGACAGAGGAACCTGGTGGGCTGCTGTCTAGGGGGCCGCACAGAGTCGGACATGACTGGGCAACTTAGCAGCAGCAGCATTTTCAGGGAGGCAGTTCTTTTCTCTATCAGGTAGTTCATTCAAGGCTTTAGAGCCACATTAATGGGACTAAACAGCATACTTTAGAGGAAGCTGAAAAAAGTCAAAGAACGAATTTCCAAATTATCTAGTCCTGTCCTCATTTCATCTTTTGGATGTCATCTCATTGATAAGTGGAGTAAATACAGAATGAAAGGCCGGATGTGAAGGAAATAATAAAAAGAAAAACAAGAAAGGCTGAGCTCATCTTCAGCCTGGGCTGCATCTCAGCTCTGGTCATATTTCTCAAGTGTGGTTGTGACAAATCCTTTTTCCTGGCTTCTTGCCTTACACAGGATTAATAAATAATGAGCTCAATATTTTAGGAAAGAATTGTTCCATTATCGTATCATTCTAAAACATTTACTTTGGTTACTAGCCATTATTGATTCATAATTGAAACACACTATTATGATAGATATATTTCTATCTATAGATCCCAAATTGAGAACACCATGACACAGCACACACACACACACACACACACACACACACACACACACACATACACACCGTACATCTATGTACCTAAATATGCTGTTACACAAATCAATGATAATCATTTTGTAATGAGAGCTCACCATTTTAATCTTTAAAATATTTATTTCATGGCTAGATTTGAGAAAGATTCCCTGAAGAATGTCAATTGTGTTTTTTGGAAAGTTAAGCTTTCTGCTTTTTCAAGTTCGGTAGGTAGGAAGCATTGTCTATAGAGTGGGGGCAGGGAGATGAGTGGACCTAGAGAGGACGCTGAAAGTTGCTCATGGTCCGTTTGCCCTGGAAAGCAGCTCACAGAGAGGAACACTGGTATCTTTTTAAATCAGCCCTCCTTAGAACAAATGCTATCATTTAAAAATTTGCTCTCTCTTTGCTGACTTGTTATCTAGGATAAAATCATCACAGTTCTCTTCCTAATGAGCTGCAATTTTTTTCTAATGTCAAAAGAGCAGAAATAGCCAAAACATAGATGAAGGAGTTGTGTAATATCTAGTAAATATACCGCAGTGTCTCATAAACATTAAGTCAGGACAACTTTCATCCAAAAATGGGATTCATTTGATCCAAACCAGATGAATGAAGAAAGCAGCTACCGTGTAAATAGCTCACTTGTTACTTTTCCAGAGGGAAAACTAACTATAAATCATTTGAGGGTCTATTTAAAAGACATTCACAATTTTGTCAGAATAATGTTAACTTTTGGAATCTTTAGAATGTAATATTTTCCGGAGATAAACTCTAAAGGATTAGATGAGCAAATAGACACATAAAAATATGTTAAATGATACAGCACCAGATTTCTTCCATACACTTCTTCAGCTTTATTCTGGGTCTGGCTTTTCTAGGTCATTTTTTTAAATGTATGTTTAAATAGATATAAAAAAGGTAAAAAGGTACTTTGTAGACCTAGCGTACCATGAGATATTCGCAATGGAAAAAGGAACCTCTGTGGTATTTGCTTCAGACCACTAGTCCCTGGCTGTGTATCCATGTCTGCTTCAGCAAAAAAGAAGCAGTGACCTTTTTGTGAAGAATGCCATTATGTAACCATCCACCAATATGTGAAGGGTCAGAATGCTCCATCCGGTCCTTCTGCCTTTTAGCTCTTAACCCATCATTCTTTTACTTCTATGATAAGAAAGAGAAGAGAGGACTGGAGCAATGCTGTAGACATAGTTTGAATCTCTTTCTTTCCAAAAGAGAGCTCTTTTTGTAATATGAATCCCAGCATCTAATTTTTCTTCTTCTTTCCTTTTTTTTTTTTTTTTTTGGTACTCACCCTCTTCTCTTTCAGGTTTAGGGCCTGTGCTGATTTTCAACTCCCTCTACTTTCTCTTCCTGTCCTCCCTAGCATTCTGAAGGCTGATGCTTTCAGTAAATGGTTTTTTGAATTAGACTTTAGAAAGAGATATTATCTCGAGAATAGGTCTGTTTTATTCCTTTGTATCCTTTCCTCTCTGATGAATAGAGCAGCTAGCACAGCACTTGCTGCTGCTAAGTCGCTTCAGTCGTGTCCAACTCTGTGCGACCCCATATAGACAGCAGCCCACCAGGCTCCTCTGTCTCTAGGATTCTCCAGGCAAGAAGACTGGAGTGGGTTGCCATTTCCTTCTCCAATGCATGAAAGTGAAAAGTGAAAGTGAAGACACTTAGTTGTGTCCTACTCTTAGCGACCCCATGGACTGCACCCTACCAAGCTCCTCCATCCATGGGATTTTCCAGGCAATAGTACTGGAGTGGGGTGCCATTGCCTTCTCCGAGCACAGTGCTTGGCACATAGTGAGAGGTGGTCAGAAAGTAACTGCTAAAACAGACTCACTTATACCTGAGGTTCAGCACTGGCACTCAGTAATCGAGCCACAGGGAACTTTAGTTTTTTCTGCTATAAAACTGGAGACATAGACATTATGTAGTTGTTATCTTAACTAAATGAGATAACTTATCTAAAAAATGACTTGCTGAGTTCCAAGAACACAGTAAGTCCCCAATAAATATTAGTTCTAAATATTATTAATATTTAAGCTAGTCATTTAGTTTTCATGACTGTACTCTCCTCCTTTGCACAAGAGGATTATAATAATTCTTGGAACTTCCTGACAGGTTTTTCAGAGGATTAAATGAGTTTAGGCTTGTGGAATTCTTTGTGCAATATTTCAAAGAATGATGTAAATTTTTATTAAGGTAATAAAAATCTTTATCACATTAAAAAACTGATGGACTAATGAATTTAAGAACAAGGTTAATGTTGAATAATTCTTGTCTTTTCAAGGAAAAATCATTATTTATACTTTTTAAAAAAGTATTTGTGGTTATTTGAAGCTTCCCTGGTGGCTCAGACTGCAAAGAATCTGCCTGCAAGGAAGATCTTGGTTCCATCCTTTTGTTGGGAAGATCCTCTGGAGGATGGCATGGCAACCCACTCCAGTATTTCTGCCTGGAGAATCCTCGTGGATAGAGGAGCCTGGCAGGCTACAGTCCATAGGGTCTCAAAAAATCGGACATGACTGAGCAACTAAGCACAGCAGGAAAGAAATATCACATCATATTTTGATACAAACTGAAAAGCATAAAGACAAAAATATGAGGGCAAGGGGGATCTTTCACTCCAGTAAATTAATATTTTATGTAAAGACTGAGATTTCATTAAAAAAAGAAATAAGTGATGGCTCAGAGGTTAAAGCATCTGCCTCCAATGAGGGAGATCCGGGTTCGATCCCTGGGTCGGGAAGATCCCCTGGAGAAGGAAATGGCAACCCACTCCAGTATTCGTGCCTGGAGAATCCCATGGATGGAGAAGCCTAGTAGGTTACAGTCCACGGGGTTGCAAAGAGTCAGACATAACTGAGCAACTTCACCTTAAGACTATCCTTTTCAACTCTTAATAATACTGAAGACCATTCTGCTGGGAAAAATTATTGTGTCTCAATCAATGTCCTCTTAGTAGAAATGAGCAGGAACTCACATCAAACTGTGTAAGCTACAAAGGGAGTTTTGTGGACCAGCAGCAGGTATTTTGCAGGATCCAAGACCAGCTAGGCCATGGGAGGGCTTATCCCAGGAGGAGCTAGTACTCCTAGTCCTTCATTTCTGCTTTTCTCTGTTTTTTTGAGATCTAGCAGCAAAATTTATTCTACATCAAGTAAACCTCTCTAAAGCATTAGAATATCATCATCTTTTCAAGTTCATGTCTTAAACTTGGTATGTGCTATGCTGTGCTTAGTCGCTCAGTCTTGTGCGACTCTTTGTGACCCCATGGACTGTAGCCTGCCAGGGTCTTCTGTCCATAGGGAGTCTCTGGGCAAGAATACTGGAGTGGGCCACTGTGCCCTCCTCCAGAGGGTCTTTCCCACCCAGGGACTGAACCCAGGTCTCCCACCCTGCAGGTGATACTGAGCCAGCAGGGAAGCCTTAAACTTGGTATCCCTTCCACAAAACTTTACATATAGAGCACACAAACCAAAAATTATGTTTTAAATGATAGTTAACTACAAAATGGAAGGCTGTCCTCAATGCTGTTTATCAACCAATCTTTCCTAATGTTTGCAGTTTCAAGCAAAATCTGTCTTTGATAATACAGATCTGCTCTATTACCAATTGTATCCTCTCTGTGCTCTATAGATAGGTTCCCAGTGAACTTGGTTCTCCCTGATGGGCCAGCACATGGTGGGATGGAAGACAGGCCACACTGACACATGGGGAAGAACTCAGAGAGAGGAGCAGCTGTGTGCTAAGCAACCCAGAAGATCCCTACTGCAGATTTCCACGTTTTATATATATATATATATATATACATACATACATATATATATATGCTATCCATGTCAAACCAGGAAATCTATCAATGTCATACCTGTAAAAGTAAAACACATTTTGATTTAAAAATATACTCAGAATGGAAATAATAATACCACCCTCCAATGAGCTATGTAATATGGTTCCCAGATGGGAAAGGTTTATTTGTTTACTGACTGAAAATGTATGAGATTCAATGTGTTTCAGAGAAGTCTATTTTGAATGGAATGCTCAATAGTCTTTAATATTTATTTTTCAAGCCAAATAAAATATAAAAATTATTTGAATTTTAACTGTGGGCCAGAAAATGATGAGTGGCAAAATTCCTATAAATCCATAAACCCTCCATATTTCAAGTTGGTCATTTGGCCTTTCAAGTAGAATTTCTGCTTCTGGAGTAGCTATAATAACTCACTCATGTAAATTACTGCTTGGCCACATCTTTAGTTGGTCCCCAAATTGTTTTTGGAGGCATCTTAATCTCTTCTGGCTTCGTGGAAGTTGGCAGACAAGGCAGTAGGGAGCTCTTGTGGATCTGTCTTGTTGATTTAGAGCCAGAGCTTCTGCTTCTGTCCTGAATTAGGTTCATTCACAACATTCCCTCCACCACCCTACTCTTTCTTATACTTTATTTGAAGATACTTAAGGTTCCAATGAATGCAAAGAGCATATATTTGGTAAATGAGTAGAAAAGTTAAGATCTGAGAGAATAAGACCGAAGAAGAGATTGTTAAAGTTTAGAGGTTTAGATAAACTTCCCTTGGCCTGATGATACCTTAGTACTTTAGCTCATAACCTAGAAATATATACATACATACATATAGTAAAGATGTGTTTGTACTCTATATAAAATAAAGCACATGAAATTTTACCTTTAGTTTTTATAGTAGCACTTACAGCTTGCATAGAAATAATAATATACAGTGTCTCTGGCTGAAATTACTAATATGAATTCAGCAATGATTATTAGAACATGCAATCCTTTGGCTCCAAATCACTGTAGATGGTGACTGCAGCCATGAAATTAAAAGACACTTGCTCCATGGAAGAAAAGCTATGACCAATTTACATGCCATATTAAAAAGCAGAGACAATACTTTGCCAACAAAGGCCCATCTAGTCAAAGCTATGGTTTCTCCAGTAGTCATGTATGGATGTGAGAGTAGGACTATAAAGAAAGCTGAGCGCCGAAGAACTGATGCTTTTGAACTGTGGTGTTGGAGGAGACTCTTGAGAGTCCCTTGGACTGCAAGGAGATCCAACCAGTCCATCCTAAAGGAGATCAGTCCTGAATATTCACTGGATGGACTGATGCTGAAGCTGCAACTCCAATACTTTGGGCACCTGATGCGAGGAACTGACTCACTGGAAAAGACCCTGATGCTGGGAAAGATAGAAGGAGGAGGAGAAGGGGATGACAGAGGATGAGATGGTTTGATGGCATCACTTACTTGATGGACATGAGTTTGAGTAAGCTACTGGAGCTGGTGATGCACAGCGAAGCCTGGCGTGCTGCAACGATGGGGTCACAGAGTCGGATATGCCTGAGTGACTGAACTGAACAGAACTGAATCCTTTGGCAAGCACACCATTAAACAAATTAGCAGATAGAGCCTCTAGAGTGGCTTATTTTACTTGTTTATTATTGATTAATTGATGGTTCATGTCAAGTAGCACAAGTAATTGATGATGTTGGTAAAATAAACTGCCAGGGCCAAATTCATGAAGACTCTTTCATCACACATTTTAAGAGAAAGAGGATAATTTACAAATACTTGGGCAGTTTTGGAGGAAACTTGCATTGGATAATTAAACCTAACACCTCTCTTTCTGATTGGGCTTATTTTCTAAATGACAAGAGATACCATAGTTTACCCCAGGCTGCTATTATCTTTGGTACTATACACATGACCTTTCAAGTTTGTTTTCTTTAATCAAATATATGATTTGTCTTGGACAAAAGCCACTTCTTTGTAGGTCATCATTCTTTCAATTATTAAAAGATCCTATAAAAAGAGGTGTTCTGTGATCATAAAAGGTTTTTCTCCAGATTTAAGAGCATGTAAAGAATTGTCAGTAATAACTTAATCTGTCTTCAAATATGTGTGGAAGGAGGTAATAACTTTTGATTTTGAAAGTCAATAATTCTGGATGTCTGAGATTTAATTGGAAAGAACTAAGATCACCACAAAGTTTGCTACAGAAACTCCCAGAGCTGGAAGTAACAAAATACACAAAAAATAAAAAGAGAGGCTCTCAAATTTAATAAACTATATTTTGTCCTTTTTGTACACATGTTTACTTTTTTGATTGTTTTTCAGTTCAGTTCAGTCACTCATTCATGTCTGACTCTTTGTGATCCTATGGACTGCAGCACGCCAGGCTTCCCTGTCCATCACCAACTCCCGGAGTTTACTCAGACTCATGTCCATTGAGTTGCTGATGCCATCCAACCATCTCATTCTCCGTTGTCCCCTTCTCCTCCCACCTTCAATCTTTCCCAACATCAGAATCTTTTCCAATGAGTCAGTTCTTCACATCAGGTGGCCAAATATTGGAGTTTCAGCGTCAGCATCAGTTCTTCCAATGAATATTCAGGACTGATTTCCTTTAGGATTGCCTTTAACAGTTGCTATTCTGAGTAAGCCAAACTGTGGGTCTTACTTTTCATTTTTGTCTCAGGCTTTCTAGGACATTGGATTTGTGCCTGAATTTTAGTTTATCAAAGCCAAAAATAGAGGTTTCCGAGAAAATGTCTGTAATGAAAAATCTTATAACTCAGCTAGTTCAGCACATATAACCTGTAAGTTGCTTTTACCATGCCTATATATCTGAGACATACTTTAGTAAGTACTTTAAAAAGTGATATGGAATAAATTAATTCCATTCCGAGAGAAGTCTCTTAGTACTTTAACAGAAAAGGCTTTGAAAAGAACTGAGTCTGGATATGAACTTTTTCTGATGACCACTGCTCAGGTAAATGATTAGGTTGCTTGGTTTATTTATAGTAAACAAGGCAAATTTGTCCCAAGTTAACTCTATTTTAAAGAAAGACTACTTCCTCTCTGTTTTAGCGCTTTCCCCCTCCCTCCCGCTGTTACCTGAAAAACTCATTTCCCCTCACTTGGTGGGTGTCTATTTAAGAAACACAACCAAAGATCAGGAGAAGGAAAGGTTTATTACTTGCAGCAAGTATGGAGAACACTGAGGATCTTTCTCAACACAGTGTCTCTCCAAACAGCAAATTTGGGGATGTTTTAAGCTAAAGCGGGCTTAAAACACATATCTGTGAAGGGGCTTGAGAGGTGGCCAGAGTCCAAGTTTTAGTTGATGGAAGTCACAGGGTCCAGAAAAGGTCAACATCATTATCCCTCAGGTCTCAGTTAGTCTGGAGGTTGAGTCTTCAGGTTAATCTTTACCATTGAAACAGAACTGGGAGTCTTTACACCTAATTTATTATCTTTGCTGTCTGTGACAGTCATTTATTTCTGCATTTTTTTATTCCCTAAAGATAATTAATTACTGAGACATGTTCAAGCGCAAGTATTGTGGCAAGGCTTAGACCACAAAATGACTTAGACCAAAAATGGCTTTTCTCATGTTAAAAAAGCGAGGCTTGCTTCTCTCCCTCTGGGGGCGCTCCACCCTATCTGTTTGCCCAACATTCATGCTTCCCATGATCTCTTGTCTTCACATTCTTCTTCTTCTTCCCTTTTTCCCAGTGTCTTTTCCCTTCTGTGATTCTTCTTTATTACTCTTTCCCTCTCCTTATTGATGTCTTCTTTTTTAAAGTAGTCATAAGACAAAGATGATATTTTTATATTGAAATTTGATTTCTTCTCAGTTCAGTTCAGTGGCTCAGTCGTGTCCAACTTTTTGCAACCCCATGAATCGCAGCACGCCAGGCCTCCCTGTCCGTTACCAACTCCCGGATTTCACTCAGACGCATGTCCATCAAGTCAGTGATGCCATCCAGCCATCTCATCCTCTGTCAACCCCTTCTCCTCCTGCCCCCAATCTCTCCCAGCATCAGAGTCTTTTCCAATGAGTCAACTCTTCGCATGAGGAGGGCAAAGGATTGGAGTTTCAGCTTTAGCATCATTCCTTCCAAAGAAATCCCAGGGATTAGTCCTTTTGCCAACAGAGTGCCTGTATGATGCTTTCTAAGTCTTAAAAAAGTCTGTTGCCCCATTTAAATCATTTCCTCTTTGAAAAATTCAAAATTTTCCAAAGATACAAATATCTTGTCAGGATAGAAGTAATGAGACAGTATATATTTTACAGAGAAATACTCTAATTTCATATATCTAATACTCTTCGCATGAGGAGGGCAAAGGATTGGAGTTTCAGCTTTAGCATCATTCCTTCCAAAGAAATCCCAGGGATTAGTCCTTTTGCCAACAGAGTGCCTGTATGATGCTTTCTAAGTCTTAAAAAAGTCTGTTGCCCCATTTAAATCATTTCCTCTTTGAAAAATTCAAAATTTTCCAAAGATACAAATATCTTGTCAGGATAGAAGTAATGAGACAGTATATATTTTACAGAGAAATACTCTAATTTCATATATCTAAGATTACTATTTAGAAAGGATTGTAAGGTGATTCACAAACTCAAGAAAGATTTTAATGACAAAGTTTCCAAGCTATTTTGTAAATAAAACAATAGCAAATACTTTCTTTGGCATCAAATTACCATCTTTCTAATAAATCAATTCAAAGTGAATAAATCAATCAATTTAAAGTGAATAAATCAATCATTGATTGGAATGAAAGATTAGCATATCACTTCTATAGTTTTTTTCAATAAGCAGGAGGACAGAAACACAAAGAAATAGATAAGAACTGGAGAAAAGAAACGACAGTTCCTTTAGGATGACAGAAGAAATATGTAGTATGTCCTTAGATGCTCTGAAGATTTCTGTTTAACCAGGTTCCTCCTCCCACAGCAGGGCCTTACCCATACAACCCATCATTTTCCCAGGAGCTCAATAACCACCTGGGTGTCATTTGATGAGCAGGATGAAGAAGAGAATACAATTCCTGTGGAGACCATCAGGATAATACCTTGTCATTGAGTTCATCAGCTACAGAGTTGGGACTCCACATATGATCATCCATTAGACATCTCTGCATGACAGATGAGATGAGGATTCAGCACCCAAGACTTTTATCATAAATTTTGCAGAGAGAGACAGCATAACTCTTTGTTCCATACCAACCACTGAGATTAATAGGAAATAACATTTGCTGTCTTAGTAGAATTTCACTTTAATTGACAGTGTAGATTCTTCAAAGAAGAACTACATTCTTCCCTTGGATTCCATGATACCTTATTTTCTTCATTTTTTTCTTAGTTTTATTTATGCTTTATAAATACATTCATTATTTATTGTTGTTGTTTATTTACAAAGTCATTTCTGACTCTTTTGTGATCTCATGGACTGTAGCCCATCAGGCTACTCTGTCCATGGGATTTCCTAGGCACGAATACTGGAGTGTGTTGCTATTTCCTTCTCTAGGGGCTCTTCTTGACTCAGGGATTGAACCCACAGCTCCTGCATTGGCAGGCAGACACTTTACGCCTGAATCACCTGGGAAGCCCATTCATTATTTAATTTGTATTAATTTTTCTTCTGGTTCAGGGGTCATTCATTAAGACACTTTTTTCTTCATCAGATAGTTGATGAACTTTGCTTATTCTAAATTAATTCAAGGATACCAAAGACAATGTGATGAGAGATGGAACTAGGACAGGGTGGGGTGGGGGTGCTGAGGAAGTCGATGCTGCTTTGTGTTTGAATTGATGATTAAGTACTTCAATGAAACAAAAATCAGAGTTTTATTTGAGGTCTATGAAATCTTACTTGATATAGTGCTTTCTGTTTTTGAAAGAGGAAAATGTTTTGAAGGGAAAACATTTAGAAAGAAAGCAGTGTGTTTTCATAGGCTGATGCCATCCTAGAAAAGTAAGATGCAGGTGACTACAAAGGATTATGACCTGTAGAACAACCACAGCATCTGTGTTCTGTGATTTCTGAAGTATGATTATTTTCTTGGTCTTTATTTTTTCCTTCAGAGGGCTAGGTTTTTATTTATTGCCTTACATAGTGAGTTACGCAAATACTCTCAGATCTTTCTAGATCTCTTTCTTGCTCCATAATAAAAGCGGTTGTTTATACATAAAATTACAGTTTCAAAGGATAGATATAATTAGATGAAGGAGATGGACATAACTTTCAGAAGAGACATATTAGATGGTTGTTGTTGTTCAGTAGCT
>SJYC01067789.1:0-29020 GCA_006408675.1 Madoqua kirkii
TGAACATTGGGGTACATGTGTCTCTTTCAATTCTGGTTTCCTCGGTGTGTATGCCCAGCAGTGAGATTGCTGGGCATTCTCTTTATTTATTTTTTTCATTCTCTGAATTAAAAAGAATAAACAGTTATTTTCTGAAATGTTTTGCTTAGCAGCCTAGCCCTTGACCTTGTGTGACCTAATATTCTCTTGGAGGATGATTTAAGCATTACAGAAGTATACAGAAGGCACTCATATGAAATTGGTCCAGTCTTTAGATTCTGATTAAATATTTTGTAATTTGAAAAAAAAATGTAAGCAGTAATTCATTAAAGTTCAATGTTTCTTTTTTTTCCCCTTTAAACTTCCTATTTCTTAGGAAGAAGATGATTCTGTACTGTTGAATAAATCCTAGCAAGAGGAAAACTTAGTATCATGGGCAATCATCTATGTTAATCAAATGGAATTTTATAAACTCCTCCAACAAAGCTACCATGGCATCTGTGCTGAGTTTGGGGAGCCCTTTTCTATGACATAATGCTCTCTTAACATAGTCTTCTAAACTTCCTAATCTTTCTGTCATAAAATAGATCTCATTGAAGTTTAACTATATAATTTCCTAAAACATTTTTTTCCTCTAAAATAATAGAAATAATTCTTGTTCACTAACAGGAATCAAGTACATTTTTAAAGAGAAAAGATGTACAGCTACTAAATGGCCCAACTATAATAAAAATAATTCTAGCACTTTTCCACCAGATGGCACCCCTTTTTTGAGCTTAGGAAAGAAATTGAGAAGGCTGGGGAAAGCCTCTCTTATTTTAGAAATGGGATTGGTTCTGGAAAAGGTTTTTAGTCAGTGAAATTGAATTAATAAAAAATAAAACTGAGACTTTACTAAGATGCTTCCAAATAAAATGTGTGATTAAATAGTATGTTTAATTTGGTAAAATTAAGTCTATGTAAATAAAGCCAGTCCCAGTTTAACCTGAGCTCCCCAGGACTAAAGTTCCATTAAGTGTTAATTTTCATATGATTTTTCTAACTGGCTCTCATTTTGAGTGCCTCCTTTAACTTTTAACAAAGCACAACAACCAAGGAAACTTAGCAATTGGGTGTCCCAAATGAAGACTTGATTTAATTTCTAAATCAACCATCAACTTACCAGTCAAAAGTCCTAGGTAAACACTTTAACATTTTGTCCAAAACCATGGGATTGGCAGTGTGGATCTTCCAAGTTAAACAATGTGAGGCAAGTCTACTGGCTACATGCGTCTTGTCCTTGAATGCGGCTCTGTCTGAATCTCTGACTAAACTCTTAACACTATCTTTGTTACTCCTCTGTAGTGACCTTTTCAAGTGAATCAGGACATGAGATGTCTTCCCAGATGTCAACCCAACACAGTCAGAGGAAAAGCATCCTATTTCACAGTCTCATATTCACTAAAGACATTAAATTTCACTGAGTAGAATCCAAATTGGATGATGTCCTTTGTTTTCTTTGGAGTTTTATTCATTGATGATAAACAACTACACTGAGAATTCAGGAACAGATCTTTGTGATTTAGAGGGAACAAGGGCCAGTGAGAGAGGTCTTTCTAAAAATATACATTTGAGCTGCAAGGCGAGTCTATTTGTTTCTCTTGCCTCTCACATGTAATACATAGCCTAAGGCTAGTAAATTCAGTCCCCTTAAGGGAGACTGTCAGGGAGCTGGGAGGGGGCCCAGCACAAGACTGACTTAGCTGGAACTAGGAAAGTTTATCTGAAATGTTTTCTATGACACTGGCTTTGTACTTGCTTAAAAATGAGACATTCATATCTTCTCACACTTCCATACATATGGATGCCCAGCTTTATAATAATTTTTTCTCATTACTAAATTTGCTCAAGATCAAGGTAAAATTAGTATCTCAACCTGGAAGATAAAATTTTAAAAAAAAAGAGAGAAATTTTAGTTTTTTATAGTCATATTCTTTAACTATTGCTATTTTAGATAAATGTTACCTTATTTGATTTCTATAATTAAAGTATCTATTGTAATATTTGATAGGCTCAAAGAAGATATATGTTTGATAAGGTACCTAAAATAATTCTATAGGAACTATTATTTGCTTCTGACATAACTGAGTATCTTAATCTGTCTTCATGGTTGCCAGATTTAACAAAAAAAGTACAAGATGCTCAGTTAAGATACAATTTCAGATAACACACAAGGTTTTAGTATAAGTATCCTTCATATGATGTCTGGGACATACTTACATTTTTTAAAACTGTAGTTTATCTAAAATTTAAAATTTCCTGTATTTTATGTCATCTCTATCTAGTAAGTGACTCACTTCTTTGTGCACCCTACTCCACAGTTTTCACAGCAAAGATCATGGAAAACCTTCTACACAGACCCACCCCTCAAGACTTCTAAACTTTTTGTCAGTATCTTACTTTCCAAGTTTGGGCTCCTAGTTCTAAGAAATGAACCACTGCAGTTTGCTATTCTTAGGAAAATTTCATTCCAACTTGATATGAAATTGCAGAGCCAGTATGATAGAAAATTTCCAGAGATGTCCCTGGATTTTGCAAAGGGAGTCTCCTGAAGAAGAGCTTTGCTTGTAGTAGTTCCCAAACGTCCCTTTACATTGTTACATTAAGCTCCCCATGAACCCCTGGGTTGTGAGCATCCAGACTAACTTTGATCTTATCTTAGCTAGTGGGACACAGACATGGGAGGAAGCGATCTATAGTCATCATATCTTACCTTTGCCTTCCATACCCCATGCCTTGCATAGGATATAGCTTTGCTTAGTGAATGGGCCACAGAATGTATCAATTTATCATGCAAGTCACAGAGAGTTTGTCTGGGAAGAGTTATGAAACCAACCCCGTATTGTGTCTTTTCCTCATTCAAGGAGGAAATAGCATGGGCCTTAGGAATGTGTCCAAAGGGATATCCTGGTTCTCACATTTGTTTATCTCACTCATGGTCAGCTAGAAGCTTTTAAGAAATACTGAAATATAAACCTTTCTTAGAAAACAGGGAAAAGAAAACTCAGCATTAAAAATGTTTCATGTAACACACTTATAAATGCTTTGCTATGTACTTTAAAAAAAATCTGATAGCAAAATGTATAGCATTATTTTAGTAGGTATAAGAGATATACAAAAACATCAGTGAGTATTCTCACTTCACAGAGTTGTAATCTAACAAGGGAAGCTGCTATAGGCACAGAATCAGTTAAGAAATGATGGAAGGTAGTATATGAACAAGTGTCAGAGGTGACCAGAGAAAGAACAAATGCAGAGCAGTTCACTGAAGTGGGAAATCCAAGTAGGGATGGATAGACCTTGAGGGATGGGTACCTCATGGATTAAGGAAGGGGGTTAAGAAATAGCATGAAGGAAGACTGAGAAGGGGTAGAACTTGAGGATCAGTGAGGACCAGCTCTAGATGGAGGAGAGGATTCCTGTAAAGATAAATGTGGAAATACATTTGCACAAGGAGAATGATGCAATCTCATAACAGGGTATGGAGTTTGTACTTGGCCACAGAGGCAATGGGGAGCTATTGGAGATTTTTGAATAATGGAATGATATAATGAAACTGCTTTGGCAACAGCCTAAGCGGAAAAGAGGGGGAAAATATGGATTTTATACAGCATAGGTTTGAGGTGTTTGTGCACATTTACTCAACATTAGTCAGAAAACAAGAGAAAAAGATTTCTTAATGTTAATAAATCAGTAAAGTTAAAATGCACAAATGTACACAAAGATGCATGTAACATTCATGTAAAGTATACTCTCAGCTTTCTGCTTCCTAAAGAATTACTCTTCCCTATGGTATGCCATCCCCAGGAGAAGTACATTGAGAGCAGAGTGAATTTCTTTCATTACCTCTGTTATTTGACGTGCCTGCATGAAGGTTGAACTGTACATTATGTTCATTCTGTTTCTTGCTATTCCATCATCAATATATTGCTGATGAGGAGGAGTGGGAAACTATAGTCCTTCTAGTACGGGAATAGGCTTTGATTTTTTTTTTTTTTTTTGAAGATTCTGCAAGATTTCATGATTATAAATAAAACCAGAAAGAGTGGTCTCCCTTTGTCACACAATGAAAGCTAGTCTTTTAAGTGACAAGGTTTAGTGTTAAAGGAGATCCTGTTCGTGCTCAGTCTGACTCTTTGCCACCCTACGGACTGTAGCCCACCAGGTTTCTCTGTCCATGGGATTCTCTAGGCAAGAATACTGGAGTGAGTTACCATGCCCTCCTCCAGGGGAACTTTCCAGCCCAAGGATCCAATCGTGTGTCCTGCTTTGCAGGCACATTCTTTGCTGCTGAGCCGCTGGGGAAATGAAGTCGCTCAGTCATGTCTGACTCTTTGTGACCCCATGGACTGCAGCCTACCAGGCTTCTCTGTCCATGGGATTTTCCAGGCAAGAGTACTGGAGTGGGGTGCCATTTCCTTCTCTACCACTGGGGAAGCCCAAAGGAAATCCTGTGCATGCTTGCTAAGTTGCTTTAGTCATGTCTGACTCTGCAACTCTATGGACTATTGCCCACCAGGCTCCTCGGTTCTAAGGATTCTCCAGGCAAGAATACTGCAGTGGGTTGCCAATCCTAGCCACAGTCAATTCAAGAACAATTCCTAAAGACGTTAGAAATGCAAAACCCATTTGTTGCTTGCAAATGGAAAATAAGTTGTCTTTTTTTTTTTTAACGTGCATTTTTAAGAGACAAGCAAGTAAATCTAACATGGTGAGATGCTCAACATAAAAAGAAAATGCCCTGTAAATAAAACACAGATTAAAAACTTGGTTCTAACTAGTTTTTCCTGTGTTGTAAAATACGGTTATAGAATCCTGAGAGAGAAAAGAAATAACGTTATTTTTAAAAGGCTTTGACATTCCAAAATGAATTTCCTGTTACTTTAGTACCTATAACCTGTTTTTATTACTGCTTGCAAGTTAATCTTAATTTTTATTGTTGTCTTAATTCTAAAGTCCTTCGGGCTGTGTCTCCACATGAAATCAAAATAGAGGATGAAACTGGATTAATCACATACTTGCCCCAAGTCTCTGATGGACTTTGCTTAATCAAAAAGTCAATCTCTGAATTAATCAAGGTTCTTTTGAAAAACAGAACCAATAAGATTCAATGGTACCAAAGAAATCAATGATGTTAAGTCCCAGTCTGAATTCACTGGCTGAGAGCCAGAAGTTTTGACATCTGAAAACACAAAATAAATACTTCAGCTCAGACACAGAGAGTGGGATTTGCTCTTTTTCTGCCTTTTTGTTCTATTTAGGCTCTCAAGCGATTGGGTGACACCCACCTGCATTGGTGAGGACTATCACCTTTACTCAGCCTACTGAGTCAAATGATAATCTCTTCTAGAAACACTCTCAAGAACACACTCAGAGATAATGTTTTACCAGATGTCTGGGCATTGCTGGGCCCAGTCAAGTCTATACAATAAATTAACCATCACTGTCCCCTTGGGCTTAGTAAGTAGCTAATCCAAATATGACCCAAACGGTGACCTTTTGGGAGAAATTCAGCACCCAGTCTATCTCTCCAAAGCATTTAACTTTATTTAAATTTATATTTGGAAGTGGTGAGAAAGACATTAAAGATTCAATTAGCCCATTTGAGGGCTTCCCTTGTGACTCAGATGGTAAAGAATATACCTGCAGTGCAGGAGACCTGGGTTTGATCCCTGGGTTGGGAAGACCTCCTGGAGAAGAGAATAGCAACCCACTCCAGGATTCTTGCCTGGAAAATCCCATGAGCAGAGGAGCCTGGCAAGCTACAGTTCACAGGGTCACACAGAGTCAGACATGACTGAGCAAATAATGCTTTCAGCCCATTTTCAATGTACTTACTATTCTGATAAGAGTAGTAACATGCTATTGTGGAAAAGAGTAACATGCTATTGGGCTCAGTTGCTCAGTGGTGTTCAACCGCTTGTGACCCCTTGGACTGTAGTCTGCCAGGGCTTATATATATATACACATATACATATGTATATATGTATACATATACAATATATATACATATATGTATACATACACACACATAAATAAATACTTCAGCTCAGACACAGAGAGTGGGATTTGCTCTTTTTCTGCCTTTTTGTTCTATTTAGGCTCTCAAGCGATTGGGTGACACCCACCTGCATTGGTGAGGACTATCACCTTTACTCAGCCTACTGAGTCAAATGATAATCTCTTCTAGAAACACTCTCAAGAACACACTCAGAGATAATGTTTTACCAGATGTCTGGGCATTGCTGGGCCCAGTCAAGTCTATACAATAAATTAACCATCACTGTCCCCTTGGGCTTAGTAAGTAGCTAATCCAAATATGACCCAAACGGTGACCTTTTGGGAGAAATTCAGCACCCAGTCTATCTCTCCAAAGCATTTAACTTTATTTAAATTTATATTTGGAAGTGGTGAGAAAGACATTAAAGATTCAATTAGCCCATTTGAGGGCTTCCCTTGTGACTCAGATGGTAAAGAATATACCTGCAGTGCAGGAGACCTGGGTTTGATCCCTGGGTTGGGAAGACCTCCTGGAGAAGAGAATAGCAACCCACTCCAGGATTCTTGCCTGGAAAATCCCATGAGCAGAGGAGCCTGGCAAGCTACAGTTCACAGGGTCACACAGAGTCAGACATGACTGAGCAAATAATGCTTTCAGCCCATTTTCAATGTACTTACTATTCTGATAAGAGTAGTAACATGCTATTGTGGAAAAGAGTAACATGCTATTGGGCTCAGTTGCTCAGTGGTGTTCAACCGCTTGTGACCCCTTGGACTGTAGTCTGCCAGGGCTTATATATATATACACATATACATATGTATATATGTATACATATACAATATATATACATATATGTATACATACACACACATATATAAATATATATAAGTTTGGAAGTTCTCTGAGAAAGTAATATTTAATCTGAGATTGAAAGGTTGATAAGGGAAACAAGATGAGGAACAGAAAGAGAACATTGTTAGGACCTAACTGGAGCCAGGACAGGCTCTAAGGGGCAGGCTAGGCCTGAGGTTTAGTCTAGGAAAGCTGAGGCACTGGGAACTTGACCAATCAGAAAAATCCCCGTAGCCCCCCGCCCATGCCAGACTGGATAGGGATGTGAGTTTTAAAAGTCCTGCACGCGCGTATGGTTTAGCCAATCAGCTATGCTGTTACAAAGACAAAGAACCGTCTGTATAAAAGTAGATGTGATTCAGAACTCGGGGCTCTCGTCAAGACTCCACTGTGCTGGAAGAGATGGGAGCCCTAGCTCGAGCTAGAAATAAAATCCCTTTATGCTTTTGCATTGCTGTAGACGTCTTATTCTCTCAGTTTTGGGGACTTGGACTTTGAGCATAACAAACATCCCTACAGAGGAAACTGCTTCCAGGAGGACCTAAAAAGCGAGAGGAAGATGGCACAAGAAGATCAAGGACAGCTGAGTGTTTTGGAGCTTGGAGAGTGTGGCGAATGATATATTTTTTCACAACCATTAATTCCCTAACTTCCCTGGTGGCTCAGATGGTAAAGCGTTTGTTTACAATGTGGGAGACCTAGGTTCGATCCCTGGGTTGGGAAGATCCTTTGCAGAAGGAAATGGCAACCCACTCCAGTACTATTGCCTGGAAAATCTCATGGACAGAGGAGCCTGGTAGGCTACAGTCCATGGGGTCACAAAGAGTCAGACACGACTGAGCGACTTCACATTCATTCACATTCAATTCCCTGTCTGCCCTTGGATGTCTCCTTCTCCATTGACTTTGAAACTTGGCTATATGACATCCTTTGGACAATGAGTATTCTCATGTATAAGTTAAAGCTTTGAATACAATGTCATGGCTTAACTGGTCTATTTCCACCCTTTTTTGTACCTGAATAGAACAGCACACAGTGGACAGAAGTTGACTTCTTTGGCCTTCATCCCTAAATGTGAAGACAGTGATGAGAATCACATTTCTTCCACAGCCTGGAGCAGAAATTTAGCTGGTCACAGTTGACATGTGATGTGAGTGACAGATTTTCCTTTGGAGTTATAAGCTACTGAGGCCTCAGGGATTTGCTTGTTAGGGATCACTAATTCAATGAAATCTGAATGATATTAAAGAAGGAAAACCCAGAGATGTACGAAAAGGCCCAACCATGCAGGAACTTTGGCTAATCACAGCAAGTCACTGAAGCAAGTTATTGACATAATCAAAATTTTATTATAAGAACAAAGAAAAGAAATTGCTCTGGCCACCATAACAAAAAAAAAAAAAAGTATAAGTAACTTTGGTAGTTTACTGTAGTAAGGAAGATTATCTAAAAATTTAAGTACTTAACATTGTCAGTTTCATCTACGCACTATACATGTAATAGCTAACAAAATCCAAATATAGTAACCTTGGCTAATCCAAATGTATTAACCTTGACTGAGTTAGTCATCAAACTTCAGCAATCTGGCTTTACTGCCAGAGTCAGAGGGATCCAGAGGAGATAGGATGTTGGTTTTGTTGTAGCCACGCATTGCAGGAAATCAACTCACACAGAAGGACATTGCAGATAGTGGAATGCAGTTTATTACACCAGTGGGCCCAAAGCAGAGTCTCCTTTTAACCATGGACCCTGACCAGTTTTTGTGAAAACCTTACATACCCTAAGTGTATATGCACAAATCCACCTTCCCAAATTTCTTGAAACTAGTCTGAACAAAGGAAAAAGAAAGATACAATCAAAGTTAACCCATGATTCATATGCCTTAAGCCTAGGTAGTTAACAATGGACAATTATCAATAGGCCTGTGGTCATACCCCAATACACATAATAGAATGTATGATTCAATTCAGTTACACAGATAATTAAGGTATTCTTTAAGGCAATGGAGAGTCTAGGTATGAGCCCTGGGGCTCTTTCTTCCGGGGGCCTGGTTTTCCACTTGGTATGTGATCCAAAGATACTGGGTGTATAGCTCAAAGTCCACAGCCTGGCCCAAGATGGAGTTCTGCTTTCAAAATGGAGTCTATTCTATCTGTTTCCTCCTTCAATTTGAATCTGGTTGGCTCAGACTGCAAGCTGCTTGAGAGTAGAAACTGTGTGTTATCAAGATTTTGCTTGTGTATTGTAAAGACATAGGGATGACTTAGAAAATAAATGAAACATATATTTACAAAAGTCTATTTTAAAGTATCATGGAGCTTTGGTATTGAGAGAGGAGATAGATGAGATCCAGGCTGGACATTTACAATTGGCTTCCTGTTACATTTCTTGGGACAGGAAAAGGGTGGGCTGCAGGCCGGACACTTAACAACTGGCCTCTTGTTTGCATTTCCTGAGACAGGAGATAGGTGGACTCCAGGTTAGACATTTATAATCAGCCTCTTGTTTCCATTTCAAAATAAAAATAACAACAGAAACAGAATCAATACCCAGGTTCTGTCTCCCGAGGACCCTTTAAAGTAAGTCTGGGCAGGAACAGAAAGGGGCCAACCCCTGTTAAAGTAAATGATCAAGAGGTCATATATTCCCCATCCTTGGGGGCAAATGAGACATTGCACATGGGCAGAAAGTCTTCTTGGAGGTCAAAAAGGAGAGGTCACTGCAACAGAATAGGTGATGCTGTTATCAAAAGTTTGGGCTCTCTGTACACCAGTACTGAATAAAATCCCAGAGACAAGAGTTTTGGGTGAAGTAGAAAAGGATAGCTTTAGATTGCTTTGCTAGGCAAAGGGAGACACAACAGACTTCTGCCTCAAAAAACTATGTGCCTCAACTCCAGAGAACTGGTAAGAGGTTTTATAATAGTGGGCCCAAACTGGGATCTTTGATAAGATTAGGGTGTGAGCAGGGTGTGAAACTGTATCTGGTTTCATAGTTTCTACCTCCTTGAGAAATGCATTTTTCAGTGGGGGCAAGGGCCAAGAGAATTTTGCTTTTAGCCTCTAACACCTGGTGGACTAACACCTGGTGGACTAGCACCTAGGATTCCTGGTTTTCATCCAGGCTGCCCATGGTCAATTTTGGGGCAGGGAACTAAGATGTCCCTTCAAGTCATCATTCACCACTGTCTCTCTGAAATCAGTGTAACATTTTTTGTAGATGAAAATGAGTTTGTTTTAAGGGTTTCTGTTGATAGAATTCATAGATTTTAATCAGAGAGAACATCCACGTTTAGCATGACAATTTCCTCCATACTTCCAAGGTCAGTGCTTGTGCCGTGATTTCCTATTGCATTGCTACCTCTTTTTTGTTAGTGGAAAATGCTAATTCCTAAGATGTAGCCACATGCTATTCAGAAACTTTATTGGTATATTAGAGCCAATTTAATGTGATTTGCAGTTTCAACATAAAAGAGCATTTGTACTGTAAATTCAGTAGTGAAGAAATAAGCATCTATTCTGAGACTGCTTTGTGCCAATACTATGTTAACAGGTTATAACAAGGCTATTTTATTTAGTCCTCACAGCCGTTCTGTCACAAATTCTAAGTATTTTTACCTTGGCTACAATTTATTCCTATTGCATTACATTTCTGGATTTTAAGAGTAATTTGATTTCTTTTTGAGAAAATAGTGTTTTGTAGCATTTGCTATTAAGAATAAATAATAAATGAAAACTTTCTTTAAACACAGATAAATTAATGCATTTAATTTATGCCACACTCCTTTAAAGGACTCCATTAAGAAAGCTGGCATCTTTTAGAATCAGTGTTGCCAAATCACGCGGTATACTGCAGGGCTCGAGAGACTTGCTGTTCTTACTTTTTAATGACACATGCAATCCCTTTGTCTGTCTCCTTTCCCTCCTTGATGGAGTTAAGGCCACTTAATTGTCTTCAGTGGGAACTTAGACATAAACTTGATGCGACATAGGGCTGTGCACAGAGAGCCAGAGCCATAGGCCCTCAGGCCCGGAGGAAATGGAAAATGCAGTCAGGCCAATGGAGGAATGTCAGGAAAGAGACATTTAATGATTCGTATTTCTCCTTCCATCTGACGTAAACACGTGTGGTTAAAGGTGATGTATAAAATACCCAGACACAACTGTAGCCTAGTTACCTACAATTAGAACAGATGCATCACAAATTAGAACAGAAATCAATCACTAATCACCAAAAGAATACCATTGTTAGGTAGTTAGAATAGGAAAAAGGAGTCCAGAATGGCGGTGGCTAAAAGACAAGGAAGGGGAAAGCCCACGAAAATAGAACAAAGGAAGGTCCGAGGACCGGAAAGAGGACCTCAGGTAAAACAAACAGCACTCCGGGCTAGCCCAACTGACATGCCCAGGGAGAGGAGAAACAGCATATAGAAGAGGAGCCAAAATTGGGGTGGGAGGCCTCTCTTCTCTTCAAGTCTTTTGGGTCGGCATGCCTTCATTCCTCGAGGATGTACTTTCCTTTACTTTCTAAATAAAACTGAGCTGTAACACTGGTCTGTCCCAGGGCTGTAATGCTGGTCCATCCATCACTTCAAACTTTTGTTGCAACAAGACAGAAATGAGGAAATTACAAACTCCCCTGATACCATTAACAAATATTCAGTAGTGCCTAAATATTCAATATACAGGTGCCTTGTGGCTCAGATGGTAAAAGAGTCTGCCTATAATGCAAGGGACTCAGGTTCATTCCCTGGGTTGGGAAGATCCCCTGGAAGAGGCCATGGCAACCACTCTAGTATTCTTGCCTGGAGAATCCCATGGACAGAGAAACCTGGTGGGCTACAGTCGATGGGATCACATAGAGTCAGACAGGATGGAGCAACTAACACACAAACAAACATGACTTCCAGATGAACATTAGTCTTGGGAGTAATTTGCTAAGTGTGGTGAGATGAATTTTAAAAAGGCTTTAGGCTGTCTGTACTATATGAAGTTATGTATACATTTATTTGTCTCTATGGTGGTGGTTTGTTGCTAAGTCATGTCCGACTCTTGCTACCCCATGGACTGGAGTCCCCAAGTCTCCTCTGTCCCTAGGATTTTCCCAGCAAGAATATTGTAGTGGGTTGCCATTTCCATTTATTTTCATAAGCACAAACACAACAGTATTAGAACTTACCTTATTTACCTTAAGTACCACATGACTATGCAGACCTGGAAGTGCTTTATATCACAGGGTACTAAATAGGTAGTTAAAATAGGAAAAAGGAGTCAAAATGGCAGTGCCTAAAAGTCACAGAAAAGAAAAAGCCCACAAAAATGAAATAAGAGAAAATCTGAGGACTGGAGTGAGAATCTCAGGTGAAACAAAGAGCCTTCCTGGCTAGCCTAATTTGCATAAGGCAGGCTCAGGGGCAGTGGAGGAGGAGAGGGGGTGGGAAAGGAGACAAATGTATAAAAGGAGGAAGCCGAGAAGGGTTGAAGCCTCTCCTGTGGGGCTGTCTTGCCCTCATGCCTCGTGAGTATACTATCCTCTGTTTGCTAAATAAAACTGAGCTGTAACCAAGCTGTAACACTGGTCCGCCATTTCAAATCTTTGCTGTGGTGAGACAGAAGTGAGGTAATTACACACTGCCCTGACATTTCTCCAGGGGATCTCCCCTACCCAGAGACTGAACTGGGATCTCCTGCACTGCACTCAGATTCTTTACTGACTGAGCTACCAGGGAAGCCTATTGTTTCTATAATGGGAAATAATTGATTTGAAACGGAATACAGTGGTATGTTTCAGCAGTCACAAGTCTTACCCTCCGTAAAGGTATTTGTTAATAAAAATTATAATTTGCATTATCCTAGGACCTTGTGTTTATTTAGTACCCTGTGATATAAAGCATTTCCAGGTCTGCATGGTCATGTGATACTTAATGTAAAGAAGGTAAGTTCTAATATTGTTGTGTTTGTGAAAATGAATGGAAGAGCACATATTTGTTAGTCTCTCAAGACAATTGATCTTAATTCTATCAAAAATGTATTTCTATCCATTATCCTGAGGGTCTATGGCTCTGGCTCTGTGTTGCATCAAGATCATGCTTCAGTGTCTCAGCAGCAGACAATTAGGTGAGCAAAACTGCAACCAAGAAGGGAAAGGAGACAGAAATGACACAAAGGGATCCTATGTGTCATTAAAAAGTTAGAACAGCAAGTTTCTGGAGCCCTGCAGTGTATGGCATAATTTGGCAACACTGATTCTAAAAAATGACAGCTTTCCTAATGAAGTCCTTAAAAGGCATGATTTAAAACATTGATTCTAGAATTGAGATAGAAAAAAATACAAGGTCAGTTTGGGTCATTTCACATTGCCAGAAAGTAAAAAGTGTAGGGAAAACAAACAAACAAAAAAACAAAACAGAAAACAAGAAGAAAAACAAGAAACAGAAACAACAGGATGGGGACATGTTCAAGGGACACAAGGAGCCAGTCTGAAAGCGCTCCCGTCGGCCAAAGCTGGAGCCATTCAGCAACAGACAGAGTTAAATTATAATACGAGGTAACATTCACAATTCTATATTAAATAATCCTTTATGAGTAAATGAATTAGAACAAAAGACAAGTCTTCCTTACAGAAAATTTCCAAATAATTTATGTGCATAATCCTACTTTCAGAGGAAGGAATTTACCACCCTTCCTTCCTTTGAGTGTGGGCTGGAGTTAGTGATTTACTTCCAAAGAACAGTATATGAAAAGGGAACGATAGTAACTTTATAGTGGAAAAACCTGGCAAACACCATTGTAACCAAGTGATCAGGGTTAGCCTCACTGGCATTAAGTCATGTTCATATCATGTACCCCTGATAGCTTTTGATGAAAAAACACTTTAATCTTTCAAAAAATGTATAACCTCAGTCTAATTATCAGAAAACCATTAGATCCAAACTGAACTGAGTTTTATAAAATATCTTACTTAAGTCCTCAGCAGTGTCAAGGCCATGAAAAACAAAGATTGAGAATCCGTCATAGACCACAGGAGCCTAATTTGAGACATGACAAGTAAATGTATTATGATATCTTAGATTGGATTAGAACTGAAACAGAACTCAGATGTTAAGGGAAGAACTGGTGAAACCTGTATGAATTCTGAAGTTTAGATAATAAAAATATGTAACAATGTCAGTTTCTTAGTTTTGTATAATATGCTATGGTAAAATAAGGTGATACATTAGGGGAAACTAAACCCAGGGTACACGGGAACTCTGTACTATCTTTTCAAATCTTCAATAAATCTAAAATTATTCCAAAACACAACAATTTATTGAAAGTAAGCTACTCATTTAAAGGAAGTGCTTGTATACATGTAAGTCTGTGTTTGTGTCTGTATATGTGGATATGTATAAATGTTAATCAATAGAGTTAAGCACTTTACTACAAATTTTGTAATATTGAGTAATAGTGACAAATATTTTTAAAGTTTCTATTATACTTTGGCTATTTTTGGTAAGTGCTATAAGCCAACATGGCCTGTGTGTGTGTGTGTGTGTGTGTGTGTGTGCGTGTGTGTTTGTTGTCGTACTCACACAGATCTTCACATTTGTTTACTTTCATTCAGCTCTGAAATGGAAGTGTGGTAAATGACCTTTTTTTTTTTTTAACTTTAGAGAAACTTCTATCCAAAGACAAGAGCCAATGGGCAGGTAAAGCACATATTTGATTTTATTTGCTGTGATGATGAAAGGGATTCATTCTTCTAAAAGCTCATCATTAGAGATTTCTCAATCCTCAATCCTGTGCTCATTCATGTGGGAGGCAAGAGCCTCCTGGGAGTCATATTGGATAGGACAAGATTCCTGCCTTTCAATAGCAGTGAAGCTTCAGATCAAAATTTTTACACTCCTCTAGAGGCTTCAGACCTCATGCAGCTGTCTCTAGTGACCGTCAAACAGTGAAAAATCAAAGAGTAATACGTCAAAGAGTCAAAGAAATATATCAAAGAGTATCTCTTGCTCAATGAAAAATAACTTGGCATGTATCACCTTTCTGTAGTGATGTGAAAGGAATGAATAAAAAATATGTGAAAAATAGAACTGGTTATTTAGTGAAATAAGAAGAGAAAATATGAAAGGCCAGTATTTTCTGCACGTCTTTGTTGTTCATTAAACTCAGTTTGGTATTCTTGGAGGGAAGAACAAGAAAGATGTATCGATTTTCCGCACTATCTGAAAGCAGAGCATTCTAATAAAGCCTTTGTAAGCTGAAAAGGCATAAAGTGAAGAAGCAGTTACCTTAACAACCATCTTGCTAATGGTTGCACAAAAGAAAGCAAGATAAAGCATGGACTCTCACAGATACAGTGCAAAGCTAGGACGGCTTGAGGCTGAGATGCTGAGTGTAGCTCCCGGGGAAGGGAGCTTGGGGGTGCCACTGTGGCTCCTGGGGTGTGCTCAACCTCTGTAACAGCTCAGTGCAGAGTAAACACTGAATGCTACTTCCCCTTTTCACCTTTTTAAATAAAAAGTGAAAATCCTCTTTCGATTTCTTTTGATTAGTAAAAACCTGTGCCAGTATAATTCTTTCTTAAAAGTGAAGTGGCAAGAGTGAACTTTCAAAAAGTGAAGGATACTTGTAGTCATTCTTTAATGCTGAAGTTATCAGATTATTAATAACATGATCAGTGCAGGGCTTTTATCTCTACACTAATATACTCTGATATGAGGAAGCTACTAATCCATTTTTCACATCTAAATAATTTCCAAATGACTTAATATTTTTGTCTATATTCCCAGAATTTTTCAGCCAGGTCTTCTGTCTTTCAGGCTGTGTTGTCTAATACGCCAAATAAAATAGTAAATTCAGTGGGGAAAAAAGATACACCAAAGCTGTGACATATTCATTCTGTTGTTGGGTGTTGTTTTGACAATATGATTTGATTGATGATGGCTCTTATTCCAACTGAGTAGCTGTGTAGATACAGCCTCTTATCCTGCCAAATGATAGTTAGGGAAATTTTCTCTTGACTCAAATGATTTGTCAGCATCTGAAATGTAGATATAGGCAGCATCTTCATAATGCCAGGCTTCTAGGTAATGATAAAAAAATTCATTCTAATCATCCTAGTATTTAGAAGTATCCTGACAGTAAGTTGACTTTTTTCACTTTATGTTCAATAATTTTGGATTAATTAAATGTTCACAAATATTATATACAGTCTTAAGCAAAAGAAAATTATGACATAAATGAATTTTCTTAAAGTGGAATAATCATTTTTTAGTATATGGAAACTAAAGTATTAAAATCCATCATCACATCTAAAATACTTCTCAAGTGGTAAATCTATTCCTAAACCATGACAGTATGCATTCTTCACTGCGAATGACCAAATCTAAATGGGTTGCTAACAAAAATGTTAAGATTAGTAGCTTTTAATTTCCAATTTTAGATTTTTATGTTTTTATATATTTCCTCAAAGTTTGCAATACATATTCACTCAGAAAATTATAAAATCAAATACAATGAGATCTTTTCTGTATTTTTAAGAAAAAACTGTTATCTGGTAAGAAATATTTTCTCTGAACAGCATTAACATTTCCTGAGGACATTTTAGGCCATTCTTTCTGCTTTTTTTCATTTCCTACTGTTGGGTTATGAGCTTTCAAACCTAATCCTTGACATTCATACCCTTGAAATTGGAAATTATTTCTTATCCACATTCCCTGAACTTAGTAGCTGCTGAGATTTATGGGACAAGATTTTAGTGAGAAAACTATACACAGGATGGAGTCTCCTGCACTGAACTCTGGGGAAGGTGCCCACTCTCCTTTTCAGTGGAACCCCTGCAATAAACCTCTTGGGGTAAGAATAATGGAGAATGGGTAGAGTGGAAATTTCCAAGCATTTTATTTGTGAGCAATAAAATGTTTTGACAAGGACATTTTCCAGAGTTATCTGATTCTTGGGTGTAATAAATCCTCTGCTAGGAATCTGTGGAAAATGGTCTACAGTAGTAAGGGTTTGTGTTAATGGGTTCTGGAACAGAAGCAACAAAATGTTCTTTCTTTCTGTCTCTATTTTGTTTGTCCCAAGTGTAATCTTTACTTAGAATTTTTGCTCCCAACTTCACCCGTAAGTTTGTTTTCAGAGCGTGGGCTTAGTGAAAATGCAATTTTTTTGGCTTGCCTTTTTGACTGATAGACTTAAGATGCATAATTTTTGAAGCAGGTTTCATTTGAGCTAACATTTCTTTTACTTTATTTCAGCTGTTATTCTTTACCACCTCAGAACCCATTGTGATTTTTTTCTAGAAACTGTTTTTTGAAAATAAAAGGAAATTTTGCCAAGAATTGTGTAAAGTCATGTGTGAGGAACTCAAATTCGAGTGTCTTGATTCTGGCTCTTTGAGAATATGAGTAAGAAGGAACAAAGGGTGAATCACTTCTGTCATCCAAAAGACTGGAAGCTACTGAATATTTTGCAAAACAGAAAATATTAAAATTTCTGAGAATATATAATAGAATTTACATTCTCTGGTTTTCAAAATAATATGCATTCATTATACTTATTTAGAAAGTATGGGATAAGAAAAACAAGAAACTGTTAAATAAAAACCTCACAGAGATAAAAAAAATTATTAACGTGTTAGATCTTTTACAAAATATTTTCCCATGGAATTCTTTAGTAGTTTCAGATGTGTATAAGAGACAGCCGTTAAACAGTGAAAAATCAAAGAGTAATACGTCAAAGAGTCAAAGAAATATATCAAAGAGTATCTCTTGCTCAATGAAAAATAACTTGGCATGTATCACCTTTCTGTAGTGATGTGAAAGGAATGAATAAAAAATATGTGAAAAATAGAACTGGTTATTTAGTGAAATAAGAAGAGAAAATATGAAAGGCCAGTATTTTCTGCACATCTTTGTTGTTCATTAAACTCAGTTTGGTATTCTTGGAGGGAAGAACAAGAAAGATGTATCGATTTTCCGCACTATCTGAAAGCAGAGCATTCTAATAAAGCCTTTGTAAGCTGAAAAGGCATAAAGTGAAGAAGCAGTTACCTTAACAACCATCTTGCTAATGGTTGCACAAAAGAAAGCAAGATAAAGCATGGACTCTCACAGATACAGTGCAAAGCTAGGACGGCTTGAGGCTGAGATGCTGAGTGTAGCTCCCGGGGAGGGAGCTTGGGGGTGCCACTGTGGCTCCTGGGGTGTGCTCAACCTCTGTAACAGCTCAGTGCAGAGTAAACACTGAATGCTACTTCCCCTTTTCACCTTTTTAAATAAAAAGTGAAAATCCTCTTTCGATTTCTTTTGATTAGTAAAAACCTGTGCCAGTATAATTCTTTCTTAAAAGTGAAGTGGCATAGAGTGAACTTTCAAAAAGTGAAGGATACTTGTAGTCATTCTTTAATGCTGAAGTTATCAGATTATTAATAACATGATCAGTGCAGGGCTTTTATCTCTACACTAATATACTCTGATATGAGGAAGCTACTAATCCATTTTTCACATCTAAATAATTTCCAAATGACTTAATATTTTTGTCTATATTCCCAGAATTTTTCAGCCAGGTCTTCTGTCTTTCAGGCTGTGTTGTCTAATACGCCAAATAAAATAGTAAATTCAGTGGGGAAAAAAGATACACCAAAGCTGTGACATATTCATTCTGTTGTTGGGTGTTGTTTTGACAATATGATTTGATTGATGATGGCTCTTATTCCAACTGAGTAGCTGTGTAGATACAGCCTCTTATCCTGCCAAATGATAGTTAGGGAAATTTTCTCTTGACTCAAATGATTTGTCAGCATCTGAAATGTAGATATAGGCAGCATCTTCATAATGCCAGGCTTCTAGGTAATGATAAAAAAATTCATTCTAATCATCCTAGTATTTAGAAGTATCCTGACAGTAAGTTGACTTTTTTCACTTTATGTTCAATAATTTTGGATTAATTAAATGTTCACAAATATTATATACAGTCTTAAGCAAAAGAAAATTATGACATAAATGAATTTTCTTAAAGTGGAATAATCATTTTTTAGTATATGGAAACTAAAGTATTAAAATCCATCATCACATCTAAAATACTTCTCAAGTGGTAAATCTATTCCTAAACCATGACAGTATGCATTCTTCACTGCGAATGACCAAATCTAAATGGGTTGCTAACAAAAATGTTAAGATTAGTAGCTTTTAATTTCCAATTTTAGATTTTTATGTTTTTATATATTTCCTCAAAGTTTGCAATACATATTCACTCAGAAAATTATAAAATCAAATACAATGAGATCTTTTCTGTATTTTTAAGAAAAAACTGTTATCTGGTAAGAAATATTTTCTCTGAACAGCATTAACATTTCCTGAGGACATTTTAGGCCATTCTTTCTGCTTTTTTTTCTTTCCTACTGTTGGGTTATGAGCTTTCAAACCTAATCCTTGACATTCATACCCTTGAAATTGGAAATTACTTCTTATCCACATTCCCTGAACTTAGTAGCTGCTGAGATTTATGGGACAAGATTTTAGTGAGAAAACTATACACAGGATGGAGTCTCCTGCACTGAACTCTGGGGAAGGTGCCCACTCTCCTTTTCAGTGGAACCCCTGCAATAAACCTCTGGGGGTAAGAATAATGGAGAATGGGTAGAGTGGAAATTTCCAAGCATTTTATTTGTGAGCAATAAAATGTTTTGACAAGGACATTTTCCAGAGTTATCTGATTCTTGGGTGTAATAAATCCTCTGCTAGGAATCTGTGGAAAATGGTCTACAGTAGTAAGGGTTTGTGTTAATGGGTTCTGGAACAGAAGCAACAAAATGTTCTTTCTTTCTGTCTCTATTTTGTTTGTCCCAAGTGTAATCTTTACTTAGAATTTTTGCTCCCAACTTCACCCGTAAGTTTGTTTTCAGAGCGTGGGCTTAGTGAAAATGCAATTTTTTTGGCTTGCCTTTTTGACTGATAGACTTAAGATGCATAATTTTTGAAGCAGGTTTCATTTGAGCTAACATTTCTTTTACTTTATTTCAGCTATTATTCTTTACCACCTCAGAACCCATTGTGATTTTTTTCTAGAAACTGTTTTTTGAAAATAAAAGGAAATTTTGCCAAGAATTGTGTAAAGTCATGTGTGAGGAACTCAAATTCGAGTGTCTTGATTCTGGCTCTTTGAGAATATGAGTAAGAAGGAACAAAGGGTGAATCACTTCTGTCATCCAAAAGACTGGAAGCTACTGAATATTTTGCAAAACAGAAAATATTAAAATTTCTGAGAATATATAATAGAATTTACATTCTCTGGTTTTCAAAATAATATGCATTCATTATACTTATTTAGAAAGTATGGGATAAGAAAAACAAGAAACTGTTAAATAAAAACCTCACAGAGATAAAAAAAATTATTAACGTGTTAGATCTTTTACAAAATATTTTCCCATGGAATTCTTTAGTAGTTTCAGATGTGTATAAGAGACAGCCGTTAAACAGTGAAAAATCAAAGAGTAATACGTCAAAGAGTCAAAGAAATATATCAAAGAGTATCTCTTGCTCAATGAAAAATAACTTGGCATGTATCACCTTTCTGTAGTGATGTGAAAGGAATGAATAAAAAATATGTGAAAAATAGAACTGGTTATTTAGTGAAATAAGAAGAGAAAATATGAAAGGCCAGTATTTTCTGCACATCTTTGTTGTTCATTAAACTCAGTTTGGTATTCTTGGAGGGAAGAACAAGAAAGATGTATCGATTTTCCGCACTATCTGAAAGCAGAGCATTCTAATAAAGCCTTTGTAAGCTGAAAAGGCATAAAGTGAAGAAGCAGTTACCTTAACAACCATCTTGCTAATGGTTGCACAAAAGAAAGCAAGATAAAGCATGGACTCTCACAGATACAGTGCAAAGCTAGGACGGCTTGAGGCTGAGATGCTGAGTGTAGCTCCCGGGGAGGGAGCTTGGGGGTGCCACTGTGGCTCCTGGGGTGTGCTCAACCTCTGTAACAGCTCAGTGCAGAGTAAACACTGAATGCTACTTCCCCTTTTCACCTTTTTAAATAAAAAGTGAAAATCCTCTTTCGATTTCTTTTGATTAGTAAAAACCTGTGCCAGTATAATTCTTTCTTAAAAGTGAAGTGGCATAGAGTGAACTTTCAAAAAGTGAAGGATACTTGTAGTCATTCTTTAATGCTGAAGTTATCAGATTATTAATAACATGATCAGTGCAGGGCTTTTATCTCTACACTAATATACTCTGATATGAGGAAGCTACTAATCCATTTTTCACATCTAAATAATTTCCAAATGACTTAATATTTTTGTCTATATTCCCAGAATTTTTCAGCCAGGTCTTCTGTCTTTCAGGCTGTGTTGTCTAATACGCCAAATAAAATAGTAAATTCAGTGGGGAAAAAAGATACACCAAAGCTGTGACATATTCATTCTGTTGTTGGGTGTTGTTTTGACAATATGATTTGATTGATGATGGCTCTTATTCCAACTGAGTAGCTGTGTAGATACAGCCTCTTATCCTGCCAAATGATAGTTAGGGAAATTTTCTCTTGACTCAAATGATTTGTCAGCATCTGAAATGTAGATATAGGCAGCATCTTCATAATGCCAGGCTTCTAGGTAATGATAAAAAAATTCATTCTAATCATCCTAGTATTTAGAAGTATCCTGACAGTAAGTTGACTTTTTTCACTTTATGTTCAATAATTTTGGATTAATTAAATGTTCACAAATATTATATACAGTCTTAAGCAAAAGAAAATTATGACATAAATGAATTTTCTTAAAGTGGAATAATCATTTTTTAGTATATGGAAACTAAAGTATTAAAATCCATCATCACATCTAAAATACTTCTCAAGTGGTAAATCTATTCCTAAACCATGACAGTATGCATTCTTCACTGCGAATGACCAAATCTAAATGGGTTGCTAACAAAAATGTTAAGATTAGTAGCTTTTAATTTCCAATTTTAGATTTTTATGTTTTTATATATTTCCTCAAAGTTTGCAATACATATTCACTCAGAAAATTATAAAATCAAATACAATGAGATCTTTTCTGTATTTTTAAGAAAAAACTGTTATCTGGTAAGAAATATTTTCTCTGAACAGCATTAACATTTCCTGAGGACATTTTAGGCCATTCTTTCTGCTTTTTTTTCTTTCCTACTGTTGGGTTATGAGCTTTCAAACCTAATCCTTGACATTCATACCCTTGAAATTGGAAATTACTTCTTATCCACATTCCCTGAACTTAGTAGCTGCTGAGATTTATGGGACAAGATTTTAGTGAGAAAACTATACACAGGATGGAGTCTCCTGCACTGAACTCTGGGGAAGGTGCCCACTCTCCTTTTCAGTGGAACCCCTGCAATAAACCTCTGGGGGTAAGAATAATGGAGAATGGGTAGAGTGGAAATTTCCAAGCATTTTATTTGTGAGCAATAAAATGTTTTGACAAGGACATTTTCCAGAGTTATCTGATTCTTGGGTGTAATAAATCCTCTGCTAGGAATCTGTGGAAAATGGTCTACAGTAGTAAGGGTTTGTGTTAATGGGTTCTGGAACAGAAGCAACAAAATGTTCTTTCTTTCTGTCTCTATTTTGTTTGTCCCAAGTGTAATCTTTACTTAGAATTTTTGCTCCCAACTTCACCCGTAAGTTTGTTTTCAGAGCGTGGGCTTAGTGAAAATGCAATTTTTTTGGCTTGCCTTTTTGACTGATAGACTTAAGATGCATAATTTTTGAAGCAGGTTTCATTTGAGCTAACATTTCTTTTACTTTATTTCAGCTATTATTCTTTACCACCTCAGAACCCATTGTGATTTTTTTCTAGAAACTGTTTTTTGAAAATAAAAGGAAATTTTGCCAAGAATTGTGTAAAGTCATGTGTGAGGAACTCAAATTCGAGTGTCTTGATTCTGGCTCTTTGAGAATATGAGTAAGAAGGAACAAAGGGTGAATCACTTCTGTCATCCAAAAGACTGGAAGCTACTGAATATTTTGCAAAACAGAAAATATTAAAATTTCTGAGAATATATAATAGAATTTACATTCTCTGGTTTTCAAAATAATATGCATTCATTATACTTATTTAGAAAGTATGGGATAAGAAAAACAAGAAACTGTTAAATAAAAACCTCACAGAGATAAAAAAAATTATTAACGTGTTAGATCTTTTACAAAATATTTTCCCATGGAATTCTTTAGTAGTTTCAGATGTGTATAAGAGACAGCCGTTAAACAGTGAAAAATCAAAGAGTAATACGTCAAAGAGTCAAAGAAATATATCAAAGAGTATCTCTTGCTCAATGAAAAATAACTTGGCATGTATCACCTTTCTGTAGTGATGTGAAAGGAATGAATAAAAAATATGTGAAAAATAGAACTGGTTATTTAGTGAAATAAGAAGAGAAAATATGAAAGGCCAGTATTTTCTGCACATCTTTGTTGTTCATTAAACTCAGTTTGGTATTCTTGGAGGGAAGAACAAGAAAGATGTATCGATTTTCCGCACTATCTGAAAGCAGAGCATTCTAATAAAGCCTTTGTAAGCTGAAAAGGCATAAAGTGAAGAAGCAGTTACCTTAACAACCATCTTGCTAATGGTTGCACAAAAGAAAGCAAGATAAAGCATGGACTCTCACAGATACAGTGCTTTTAATCTTTAAATCATGTGCAAATATTTATGTATCTGCAAATTAGGGAAAATGTTTTCCCAGCACTACTTAACAAAGACATCTAATCTCTGAATTATTTTTATATTATTGTAACATTTCAGGTATCTCTTAAGAGGTTGTTTAAGCTTCCAGCTTTCAGTAATATTAGTTGTGTTCAGCCAAAATCTGAGGTAGCTTAGTGGCTACCGATTACTTGGTCAAAGCTAACTACTAGATATTTGACTGTTCATCTTTTAAGGCATGTTTGTATTATAGCTTTATTTATTACCAAATAATTATGGAATATTATATCATCAATTGAAAAAAATTTCATTTTAATTTGAAATAGGAATTTTTAATAATCTTGATTCATGAGAGAGTCAAGAGAGATAAGCCATTCAAATTACATTTTATATCATGTAGTGTTTAGGGTCTATCACTTTGCTCATTAAACATTTTAGAGTATCTGCAAGAGGACAGACACTATGTTAGGAGGTAAGTTTACAGAGAAAACATGAAATAGACATTGTCTCTAAGCAGTTTAAGATAAATTGTAGTAATATTGTATTTGTTCTTGTTCAGTCCCTAAGTTGTGTTTGAACTCTGTAGCATGGACCCATGGACTGCAGTACATCAGGCTTCCCTGTCTTTCACTGTCTCCCAGAATTTGCTCAGATTCATGTCCATTGAGTCAGTGATGCTATCTAACATCTAATCCTCTGCTGCCCCCTTCTCCTCCTACCCTCAACTTTCTCAGCATCAGGATTTTTTCCAGTGAGTTGCTCTTCACATCAGGTAGCATAAGTATTGGAACTTCAGCTTCAGCATCAGTCTTTTCAATGAATGTTCCTGGTTAATTTCCTTTAGAATTGACTGGTTTGATCTCCTTGCTGTTCAAGCGACTCTGAAGAGTCTTCTCCAGCACCACAATCTGCAAACATCATTTCTTCAGTGCTCAGCCTTCTTTATGGGGCAGCTCTCACATCCATACATGACTACTGGAAAAAGCATAGCTTTGACTATATGCACCTTTGTAGGTAAAGTGATGTCTCTGCTTTTTAATATAGCGTCTAGGTATATCATAGCTTTTCTTCCAAGGAGCAAGAGTCTTTTAATTTCATGGCTGCAGTCACCATCTGCAGTGCTTTTGTAGACCAAAAAAATAAAATCTGTCACTGTTTCTAATTTTTCCCCTTCTATTTGCCATGAAATTATGGGACTGGATGTCATGATATTAGTTTTTTGAATGTTGAGTTTTATTTCAGCTTTTTCACTTTCCTTTTCACCTTTAGTTACTCTTCACTTTCTGCCATTAGAATGGTATCAGCATGTCTGAGGTTGTTGATATTCCTCCTGGCAATCTTGATTCCAGCTTGTGGTTCACCTAGCCTGGCATTTTGCATGATGTACTCTGCATAAAAGCTAAATAAACAAGGTGACAATATGCAGCCTTGTTGTAATCCTTTCCCAATTTTGAACGTCAGTTGTTCCATGTAAAGTTCTGTTACTTTTTGATCCACATACAAGATTCTCAGAGGAAAAGTAAAGTGATCTGTTACTCCTATCTTTTTAAGAATTTCCCACAGATTGTTGTGATCCACAGTCAAAGGCTTTATGGTAGTTAACAACCAGAAGTTTTTCTGGAATTCCCTTGCTTTCTCTATGATATAACATATTGTATTGTTAATTATTACAACAATATTGCACTATGAATACAATAATATTGAATTATGAATGCTATAATAAACATTTGCAGAGGATGTCATTGGAATACAGTGGGAGTCAGAGCAAGGGTATTGGGTGTTAGTTGGATACAGAGGTAAGGACAGACACACATCTAAGAAAAGGTGACCTAATTTGATACTTGAATTCTGAGTATAGTAACTGATTATGGCTAAAGGCCAAACTCAGGCTTCCCTGGTGGCTCAGTGGTAAAGAATTCACCAATGCAAGAAGTCACAGGAGATGCGGATTCAATCCCTGGGTCAGAAAGATCCTCTAGAGGAGAGCATGGCAACCCACTTCAGTACCCTTGCCTGGAGATTCCTATGGATAGAGGAGCCTGACTGGCTATGGTCCACAGGGTCAGAGTCTGACACGACTGAAGAGACTTAGCACATATGCTCATGCGAAGGCCAAACTCAAGTTAATCTTTTCCATGCTGGAACTGGTAGTACATGAGTGTTTTGTTTAGATTTGAGTACTTTTCCTCTAGAAATACTCTCCTCTTGATAAGTCTTCCTGCTTACTTTTGATCATATAATTACCTAATTTCAAAATTGACACACCGTTTATTCTTCATTTATTCTAATCCTTCTCATATGTGTTGTGCATCAAGATTACCTGGGGGGACTGTTAAAATATAAATTGCAGGATCTCACTAAAAGTTATTGGTTCAATAGCTCTGGAGTATACAGGAACGCAAGGGATTTCTGTATGTTGAGTATAATATCATGTAAGAAACAAATCACCAGTCTAGGTCTGATGCAGGACAGAGGATGCTTGGGGCTGATGCACTGGGATGACCCAGAGAGATCTTATGGGGAGGGAGGTGGGAGGGGACTTTAGGACTGGGAACTCATGTACACCCGTGGTGGAATCATGTTGATGTATGGCAAAACCAATACAGTATTGTAAATATACCAAATTTAGACTTAAATTGAAGAAAGTAGGGAAAATTGCTAGACCACTCAGGTATGACCTAAATCAAATCCCTTATGATTATACAGTGGAAGTGAGAAATAGACTTAAAGGCCTAGATCTGACAGATAGAGTGCCTGATGAACTATGGAATGAGGTTCGTGACATTGTACAGGAGACAGGGATCCAGACCATCCCCATGGAAAAGATATGTGAGAAAGCAAAATGGCTGTCTGGGGAGGCCTTACAAATAGCTGTGAAAAGAAGAGACGTGAAAAGCAAAGGAGAAAAGGAGAGATATAAGCATCTGAATGCAGAGTTCCAAAGAATAGCAAGAAGAGATAAGAAAGCCTTCTTTAGTGATAAATGCAAAGAAATAGAGGAAAAGAAAAGAATGGGAAAGACTAGAGATCCCCTCAAGAAAATTAGAGATATCAAGGGAATATTTCATGCAAAGATGGGCTCAATCAAGGACAGAAATGGTATGGACCTAACAGAAGCAGAAGATATTAAGAAGCGGTGGCAAGAATACACAGAAGAACTGTACAAGAAAGATCTTCACTACCCAGAAAATTACGATGGTGTGATCACTCATCTAGAGCCAGACATCTTGGAATGTGAAGTCAAGTGGGCCTTAGAAAGCATTGCTATGAACAAAGCTAGTGGAGGTGATGCAATTCCAGTGGAGCTAGTTCAAATCTTGAAAGACGATGCTGTGAAAGTGCTGCACTCAATATGCCAGCAAACTCAGAAAACTCAGCAGTGGCCACAGAACTGGAAAAGCTCAGTTTTCATTCCAGTCCCAAAGAAAGGCAATGCCAAAGAATGCTCAAACTACTGCACAATTGCACTCATCTCACATGCTAGTAAAGTAATGCTCAAAATTCTCCAAGCCAGGCTTCAGCAATACTAAAATCTAATTTGTAATGCTATGTCTTTTAGAATATTCCATGATCAAAAATCTTGCTTTGTGAAAAGATATGTTTGATTTTTCTAAAGTAATAGAAAGTGGAAATTGACATATCTAATATAGGGAACTAGGCTGTATATACTTTAACAAGGTGCTTTTCTCTCCACACTTCCTTTCTTTTGATTACATTTATTTTGTACAAAAACAATATAAAATGGGCTAAATTATTTCATTTTTCTAAAGCTCATTTTTTCTAATCAATCCACGACACTGACAATTTTATTGCCCTTTAATAACTGTTACATCAAATTATAAGTCACATAACTAATTGCAGCAGCTGAGGCTGATAATTGTTCATATGAAGCTACCTATTTGCTGGGCTCAGATGGTAAAGAATCTACCTGCAATGCAGGTGACCCAGGTTCAATCCTTGGGTTGAGAAGATGCCCTGGAGAAGGAAATGGCAACCCACTCCAGTATTCTTGCCTGGAGAGTCCCATGGACAGAGGTGCCTTGTGGGCTACAGTCCATGGGGTCACAAAGAGTTGGACATGACTGAGCAACTAACACATCCATTTGCTGCCCTGCACAGCATATTATGAGCCTGTGTAGAAAGTTGTTTTTCATTCACTAAGTTGTGTCTGGTTCTTTATAACCCCACGGACTGCAGCATGCCAGGCTTCCCTGTTCTTCACCATCTCCCAGAGTTTGCTCAAGCGCATGTCCATTGAGTCAGTGATGCCATCCAACCCTCTCCCTCTGTGTCCCCTTTGCCTCCTGCCCTCAGTCTAGGTTTGTCCCCTGTCTAGGATTATCATAGCTTTTCTTCCAAGAAGCAAACATCTTTTAATTTCATGATGGCAGTCACCTTCCACAGTGATTGTGAAGTCCAAGAAAATCAAATCTGCCACTGTTTCCATTTGCCCCCCTCTACCAGATGGGGAGAAAGACACCTTTTCAAACTCAAGATTACCTCTCCTTTAACGGCGTTTTCTTCAGAGACATGAAGAGGGCAGGCTCTGGATTGATTCCCCAACCTCCTCAATAAAGCATTTCCAATAAATTTTATTACTCCCAGACCCAAATTTTTCACCTTTTTCAAGTGGAACGTCTTTTTGGCCCTCTACAAAGTCACTGTCTTCTTTCAGCTAATTCCACCCTAAAAACTCCTATTTCTAAATGACAGCTAGCAGCTGTGTTTCAGTATGGAAGGCTCAAGCTGTTGCTGACAGCTGAACTTCTCAAGGTGTCCAGTAAACTCCCAGAACTTCTGTTACTTGGCCGTGGTAAATCTTAGCCATAAAAGAAGACATAGGTATAATTCCTGTTTAAATGGAAACGTCTGCATCTTCTTTTATTGTAGTTTCACCATAATATTCAGTTATTTAAGGTGCATCCTTTCAAGATAAAGATGATACTACTGCCCCTCCTCAGGAAAATTGTTTTGCTAGTCATTTTAAAGAATGTTGAATGACTCATGTACCCGCACTTTATTTCCATTTGTAACCCAAAACAACTACTTTGAGAGAGTTGGCTGCAATTAGAAGTTCAGTCTCTGGTCACTGAAAGAAACTGATGATAACTGTACAAAAACACTGGAGTCAGTATCACTTTGCCCCTTCCCTTACCTCCCCCTCTAACCTTTCCCAATAAATTGTCTTCCTCTTTGAAAGAGACAAATGCCATAGTATCTTGACTTGTTAACTCAATTTATTATAAGGCTTTGGTTGAGGTTCAAAATCCTATGTCTAAAGAAATAGGATGCTTTTGGAAAAGTTAGGTACACTTCCTTCATAAGGAGCTGATCTTTAAGACAAATAAATCAAACATCACTCAAGAAGTGTATTAAACCAAAGAAAATGGTACCAAAAAAAGACAGCATTTGTTTTACTTTTAAAAAATAAATACACAAATTACCTTAAGATTATTTTCTTTCTGAGGTTTTAAAAGAGC
>SJYC01067792.1:0-12825 GCA_006408675.1 Madoqua kirkii
GATTAAAAGACATTTATTCCTTAGAAATAAAGTTATGACCAACCTAGACAGCATATTAAAAAAGAGAGACATTACTTTGCCAACAAAGGTCTGTCTAGTCAAAGCTATGTTTTATCCTGTAGTCATCTATGGATGTGAGAGTTGGACTATAAAGAAAGCTGAGCAGCAAAGAATTGATGTTTTTGAATCGTGGTGTTGGAGAAGACTCTTGAGAGTCCCTTGGACTGCAAGGAGATCCAACCAGTCCATCCTAAAGGAGACCAGTCCTGGATGTTTATTGGAAGGACTGATGTTGAAGCTGAAACTCTAATAGTTTGGCCACCTGATGAGAAGAACTGACTCACTGAAAAGACCCTGATGTTGGGAAAGATTGAAGGCAGCAGGAGAAGGGGATGACAGAGGATGAGATTGTTGGATGACATCACTAACTCAATGGACATGAGTTTGAGTAAATTCTGGGAGTGGGTGATGGGCAGGGAGGCCTGGTGTGCTGCGGTTCATGGGGTTGCAAGGAGTTAGACATGACTGAGCAACTAAACTGAACTGTGTGGAGCTTGTGGATTTCACACAGAGATTTCAACTGCCAACAACACAGTACCATTAGAGAGAAACAGCTGTAACATCATACAGGTATTTACTTGCAAGAAAAAGCAGGTAGGAAGCATTTTTTACAACAGAGATTCTAAAACCTTAATATGGAAAAACATCACCTGGGAAATCCTACTAAAATATAGATTCCAGTTCAGATCTTGGGATCTGAAATATTCTGGGTTTGTCATTAGGTGCCAAGTTATGTTGATGCTATTGGTTTCAGAACCACACTTTGTACAGCATGTTTGTAGGACATTCTGGGAAGGAGCAAAGGCTACTTGGAAATCACTTAAAAGAAAAAAAAAAAGTGGTCCTTAATACATTACTTTGCATAAGCATTTAAATGAAAATTCAAAGTTTTGTTATTAGTACTAATAAGAAACAAGCAATGGACAGCTCAGTAAAGACTGAGTGAGACATATGGTTATCACCATTTCTTTAATGAAGAAGAACTAAGATTATGTTTAAATTAGAATCTTCTGTATATACTTTCCAGTCATTTGTGAAGATGAACACATGGTAAAAACCGTGTTTACATTATAATGTATGCATTTATTTATTCTCATTAAATCCTTCTTTTTTCATTTAAGAAACACCTCAAATTATTGTTTTGTATTACACACACACACACACACACACACACACACACACACACACATATGGGCTTCCCTAGTGGGTAAGCTGATAAAGAATCTGCCTGCAATGAAGGAGACCTGGGTTCAATCCCTGGGTTGGGAAGATCTCCTGGAAAAGGGCATGGCAACCCCCTTGAAATTCTTGCCTGGAGAATTCCACGGACAGAGGAGCCCAGCTGTCTATAGTCCATTAGGTTGCAAAGAGTCAGACACTACTGAGAGACTAAGCAGAGCAGTGGAAACAGTGTCAGACTTTAATTTTTTGAGGCTCCAAAACCACTGTAGATGGTGATTGCAGCCATGAAATTAAACGACGCTTACTCCTTGGAAGGAAAGTTATGACCAACCTAGATAGCATATTAAAAAGCAGTGACATTACTTTGCTAACAAAGGTCCATCTAGTCAAGGCCATGGTTTTTCCAGTAGTCATGTATGGATGTGAGAGTTGGACTGTGAAGAAGGCTGAGTGCAGAAGAATTGATGCTTTTGAACTGTAGTGTTGGAGAAGACTCTTGAGAGTTCCTTAGACTGCAAGGAGATCCAACCAGTCCATTCTAAACCTCTAGTCAAGACCCACAAGTAACCTTCCTTACTACGATTTCGACTTTAAGGTCATGAAACCGGTAGAGTACGCTTCTCAACTGAGTAACCTTATCTGAGACTACGACCCTCCCTGACCCTCGTCCTTCTCTTCCCCTGCTGTCTTCTACTCTACCGACCTACCGTAGTGGTTGAGTTACCTCCACTCAAACTCACTTGAGACCCTCAACCACTACCTGTCCCTTCGGACCGGAAGACGCTAAGTACCTTAGTGTCTCTCAGTCTGTGTTGACTCGTTGACTTGACTTGACTTCGTGTCGTCATATACATATATAAAATCGATATCACTATTTTTTCTATTCCTGGGATCAAGACTTGATTCTCAGACTTGGAAAAACTGGTTGAGCCTTAACTTTTAACCTTTTCATTCTTACTTTGAATTATAGCTAGTATAGTATATTTAAATATATTTATTTCCCTTACTTGAAAGTATTCAAGTAATAGGTAAGCAAACAAGTACATACTATAATTTCAGAGAGTTAAAATGATGCAAAGAAAAAGAATGGAGGGTGAGGGACCTGTGGAACACTGTTTGGATGAAGTCTGACAAAAATGTGGAGAAAAGATTCTAAATTGAGAAGAATACAGATGTAAAGACCTTGATCAACAGAATAGCTAGGTTCACTTAAGGAAAGAGAAAAGCAGTAGTGAAGTGAGTGATGAAGAGCATGGAGGAAATACCTTCAAGAGTTTTTTGGGGCAGATGATGCAACACTGTCAGGGTATGGAGTTAAGATATTTGAATCTTACCGTAAAGGTAATAGGAATACAGTAGCTCAGTGACAGAGATGAAAGGAAAAGATTAATGACCTTGTTATTTAATCATCTTTTCCCCTGCTCCTATCAAGGCATCTATCACTCCACTTCCTATTTATTTATTTCATGATCTGTCTTCTAATATGAAGCGTCCTTGAATTTTTGCTCATCACCATACCCTGGGATACATCACTGTATCACTGGGATCACCTAGAATACCACCTCACCTGGGGTATCATCTTAGTAATTCATTGTTTTTCAAAGGTATGAGTGGGTAGAACTTGTTGGTTGAGGGGTCTGAGGAGAAGATGCAAAAAGGAAGAGTCCAAGGTAATGAAAATTTTTTCTTCTTCTGAGAAAATGGATAAGAAAATGGCACCATATACCGCAGTTGAAACAAGCACTGAAATTAGATAAATTCAGTTCAGAGAGAAATAAAAAATGAATTTAGCTTGAAACACCATTATCCTAATGGTGAGATGCCAAAGAGTGAAAATTTCTGGAGCAATTTGGAGAGGAAAGGCTTCTGTAGTGAACATATTCCCACAGAACACCAGGTCCATGTGATTTCACAGGGGTTCTGCCAAAGAAAAGTAACACAGATTGCATCCACCTCTTTCATTTTTCTCTTGGTTTTGGTTCTTCTCAGGTGTTCATTTTAATCTCTATTATCTGCTTTCAATGTGTCCCTATAGCTTATTTCATCATTATAATGATGATCTATTATAATAATTATCTCAAAATTTATATATTTTATTTTATTTTTTTTATTTTATTTTTTATTTTTTTTATTTTTTATTTTTTATTTTTTTAATTTTTATTTTTTGTTTAATGCTTATTCCATTTCACAGCACTGCATTGGTTCTGCCATACGTTGACATGAATCAGCCACAGGTGTGGACGATCTCCCCATGTTAAAGCCCCCTCCCACCTCCCTTCCCTGCCCATTCCCCCGGTTCATCCCATACACCGGCCCCAAGCATCCTGTATCCTGCATTGAACATAGACTGGTGCTTCATCTCCCATATGATTGTATACATGTTTCGTTGTCCTTCTCCCAGATCTTCCCACCCTCTCCCTCTCCCTCTGAAGCCAACAGTCCGTTCTATACCTCTGTGTCTCTTATATTGTCTCACTTTCGGGGTCATCATTACTGTCTTCTAAATTCCATATATATGTGTCAGTGTACTGTATTGGTGTTTTTCTTTCTGGCTTACTTCACTCTGTATAATCGGCTCCAGTTTCATCCGTCTCATTAGAACTGCATCAAACTTATTCTTTTTGAGGGCTGAGTAATACTCCATTGTGTATATGTACCACCGCTTTCTTATCCATTCATCTGCTGATGGACATCAGGGTTGTTTCCATGTCCTGGCAAAAATTTACATATTTTATAACGTATTTTTTGTTTTAGTGGTATGCATTTACATTTTTAGCATGTCTTGTTAATCAATTTTCTAATTCTGTTTGAAATGTATATTTCGTCTTTTATTGTCGTTATTTTAAAAACGAGCATAGCATGCATTGAGCAGATGCATGGTGGCATCTGAGAGGCACAGCACGCCCTGAAACAACGGCTTCACATTCAGGGTCTCCCGTTCCCACTGCTACTTGTTACAGAGCTTTCCGAGACTCCTAGTTTCAGTCCTTGTAAAAATAAGCATGAATTAACAGTGCTCTCTTTTTTTATATATCTTATGCTTTCTGTTCTAAATAACAGTGAATGTTATAAACTTGATTTGTACCTCTTCCCAATAGCCATGTTGAAGTTTTAACTCCCAGTGTGGCTGAATTTGAAAATACGGCCTTTAGGGGGATCAGTTCAGTTCAATCGCTCAGTCGTGTCCGACTCTTTGTGAGCCCATGCACTGCAGCACACCAGGCCTCCCTGTCCATCACCAACTCCCGGAGTTCACTCAGACTCATGTCCATTGAGTCAGTGATGCCATCCAACCATCTCATCCTCTGTCAAACCCTTCTCCTCTTGCCTTCATCTTTCCCAGCATCACGGTCTTTTCAAATGAGTCAGGATAACTAAGGTTAAATGAAGTTTTAAGGTTAGGCCCTAGTCCAATATGACTGATGTCTCTAGAAGAAAAAAAAAGAGATACTCGGGATGGACACACACAGAGTAACAGGAAGAGACCATCTGCTAGTCACGGAGGGAAACCAAGTCTGCCCATACTTTTATCTTGGACTGCCAGCCAACTGAAAAGAAACTTCCATTGCTTAAGTCTATGTTATTTTGTTATAGCAGCCTCAGCAGAGCAGTCTAATACAGCAGGTTCTAAGCTAGAAAAGATCCTCCCCCAAAACCTGGAACCCCAGGCTAGTAGTGAGAAAAACATGATTTATTTAAAATTTTTATTTTATTTATTAATTTTTGGTTGTGCTGGAAATTCCTTGTTGTACAGACTTTTCTCTAGTTGTTGCAAGCAGGGGCTACTCTCTAGTTGCTGTGCTCAGGCTCTAAGGTGTGGGGGCTTGAGCACTTGTGGCACGTGGGCTCAGTAGCTGCAGCTCCCAGGGTCTAGAGCACAGGCCCAATGGTTGTGGCACATGGGCTTAGCTACTCTGTGGCACGTGGGATCATCCTGGGCCGGGGATAAACCTGGTGTCTACTGAACTGGCAGGCAGATTCTTTATCACTGAGCTACCAGGGAAGCTGGTGAATCTGTAGACAATTCTACACACGATTTCTGTAGGGAGGCATATAGCAATATACCAGACCAAGACTTCTTGAAACTGTCAAAGGCATCAAAAACAGTCGCCTCACATCTGAGAAGCTGTCAGAGCCAAGAGGAACTGAAGGTACATGACCACTAAATGTAGTGTAGTACTCTGAAGCTGAAGCTTCAAGACTTTGGCCACCTGATACAAAGAGCTAACACACTGGAAAAGACCCTGATGCTGGGAAAGATTGTAGGCAAAAGGCAAAGGGGCAGTAGAGGATGAGATGGTTAGATGACATCACTGACATGGACATAAATTGTGCAAACTCTGGGAAATACTGAAGGACAGGGAAGCCTGGTGTGCTTTGGTCCACGGGGTCACAAAGACGGACTTGACTTAGAACCTGAAAAACAAAACAACAACTCTGGATGGAATCTTGGAACAAAAAAATGTATTACATAAAAACTAAAGAAATCTGAATAAATGTGAACTTTAGTTAATAATAAAATATCAGTTTTTGTTTATTAATTAGAACAAATGTAGTAGCAGTAAGATGGTAGTAGAAGGGGAAACCAATAGTTTTCCTATCTGTACAAACTTTCTGTAAATCAATACTGATTATACTGCTAATAAGAAAAAACTTCAATTACTGATAGCATTCTGTGTACTAGGATCTTGCTATGAGCTTTTGTTAAACTTAGCTCAGGAAAACATCTAAATGAATACAGTACAATCTTCTAAAATGTTGCTAGAGGAGCCAGTTATGTTAGAAAACATAATCTCATACGTTCAGAACTTTAGAACCTTTTTTTCTCTTGCCATGCAGCAAACCAAAGTTGGCATAGATAAGAATGGCTAAAATAATTTAATCATATTTAAGGTTCTATGATTTTTAATTATGTGGAATATAGAAGCTTTTTTTTCATCTGATGCTGATTTAGCAGATTTCAAAATGAACATGGTATGTCATGTCAATTACGCTGTTTCTTCCAAGGCGTATGCAAGTTCTTTAGGTATCTGGTCTCAATTTGAAGTCATTTGAACTTTATATATCTTCTATGCACCATCAGCTGACATCAAACTTTTAAGAGATCTGACACTCAGATTGGCAATGTTTCTACTATATCTCACTCATAAAAATAAACCTCTACTAGGAATAAATGTATTCCCTGGGGCCATTAATGAGGTGTTGTGTAAATCGATGAGGAAAATTAAAACATGTAACTAAATTAATTTATGAGCAGAATCTCCTAATATTGAATGGTATCCAAGTATTCCTCAGTGTCCCTCAAAACACCAGTTCCATGTGATTTAATAGGCATTCTGCCAAAACTGTGGTCATGTAAGCTTGGGAAAAGCTAGGTTTAACTAAGTTAGATAGGATGTTCTTTCCAAGACTTCTCATAATATATTAGTATTTTGTGATTCCTCAAGTGTGTATAATTTATCAAGCTATTTTGAACAAAAAAATCCACTTTCAAAGAAAGCATGGTTATTTTAAGAAACCAGTTTCTATTGGTCTCTAGTTGGGAAAATGTGGTCACTGTCATTGTTTTTCAAAAACTGGTTTTGTGATCAGCAGCGTCAGCATCGACTGGAAAATTGTTAGAAATGCAAATTCTTGTGTACTACTTAGACATTCTGAATCAGGAACTGTTGCGTTGGAGCCCAGAACTCTGTGTTTTAACAACTCTTCCAGGTGCATCTAATGTTTACTAAACTTTGAACACAATTAACTTAGAAGAAAGTCACATCTTGAATTTACAGAGCAATGTTGTTGATTGCTTAATGTCTATAATATGGTTGTTCTTCTCCAAAGGATTGTTCTTCAGATGGGCTGAAAGCCATTACTTCATGTCGGCTTTCAAAGGAGCTGTGTATGAGTTACTTCTCAGATTTGAATCAGTGGTATGTATTAAGAAGTTTCTGATGAACCAAAGGAGATCTTTGATTCTTTATGTATTTGATTTATGTTGGAATCAGAAATCAAAGAGACTTCTTTCCATAATAAATACTTTATTGTGGCCTATGGGAAACCACTTTTATTTCAAGGTACAAATTTACTTAGTAAAGGTAAAGAAGGTGAGCCAGATTGGGGATGCAAAGTGTATGTAGCAAGTAAGTCATCACATAGAGTAAATGAGAGCCCAGACTCTGTGCGCAGATTGCTTTGGTCTGAAACCCAGCTCTATCTTGGGCAAATAATTAAATCTTTATGCTTCAGTTTTCTTGTCTGTAAAACAGGGATAGTAATACTACTGATGGAATGCCAAAATGATGAAATAAATGGGGTAATATACTTTTGATGGTTTCTTTTTCTCCCAGTTTGCTTAATAAAACTTAATAGGCCTTAATATATGACTGAAAAATAAAATTATATATATTTAAGTGTCCCATGCAATGTTTTGATATACACAGACATTGTGAAATGATTACCACAATCAATGAATTAACATATCTACCACCTCACATGCTCACCTCGTGTGTGAGTAAGAGAGAAATAAGTGAGAACACTTCAGATCTACTCCCTCAACAAATTTCAAGTATTGATATATAATATACTATCAACTACAAAAAGCAGAGACATTACTTTAATGACAAAGGTCCATCTAGTCAAAGCTATGGTTTTTCCAATAGTCATGTATGGATGTGAGAGTTGGACCATAAAGAAAGTTGAGTGCCAAAGAATTGCTTTTGAACTGTGGTGTTGGAGAAGACTCTTGAGAGTCCCTTGGATTGCACGGAGATCCAACCAGTCCATCCTAAAGGAGATCAGTCCTGAATATTCATCGGAAGGACTGATGCTGAATCTGAATCTCCAATACTTTGGCCACCTGATGCAAAGAAATGACTCACTGGAGAATACCCTGATGCTGGGAAAGATTGAAGGCACAAGGAGAAGGGGACAGCAGAGGATGAGATGGTTTGATAGCATCACTGATTTGATGGACATGAGTTTGAGCAAGCTCCTGGAGTTGGTGATGGACAGGGAAACCTGACAGGGAAATTGTTGCTGCAGTCCATGGGGTCACAAAGAGTCAAACGCAACTGAGCAACTGAGCTGAACTGAATAGTCATCATATTTAAGTTAAGTCTCCAGAATGTACTCGTCTTGCAACTAAAAGTATGTACCCAGTGACTAGCATCTCATCTTCCTCACCCCATGGCCCCTGGTAACCAATATTCTATTCTCTTACTGTGAGTTCAACATTTTTTAGATTCTATATGTAAGTGAGAATATGAAGTATTTGTCTTCGTGAGTTTACTTTTTTTCACTCTAGCATGATGTCCTCCAGAAGCATCCACGTCATTACAAAGAGCAGAGCTTTCTTCTTTTTAAAGATAGAATAGTATTTCATTATGTAATTAGACCACAACTCTTCATCCATCTTTTAAAAAAGGAAGTGCAGATATATCTTTAAAATAGTGGCTTTTCTTTCCTTCAGGTAAATATCCAGAAGTGGAATTGCTGGGCAATATGGTCGTTCTATTTTTAATTTTGATGGAATTCTCCATATTGTTTTCAAGGGTTTGAATGAATTTAGTCCTATCAACAAAGCATAGAGTTCCCACTTCCTTGGGACAATACTTGGTTTTCCTGTCTTTTGTATAATAGGCATTCTAGTTTGAGTGAGGAAATATATCCTGTGAGTTTGATTTACATTTCCCTGATAATTAGGGATGTTGAACACATTTTCATGTACCGGTTGGCCATCTGTATGTTTTCTTTAGAAAAATGTCTTTTCAGATTCTCTGCCATTTTTAAAATTGTATTTTGTTTTGCTATTGAGTTTCATGAGTTCTTTATATATTTTGAGTATTAATCCCTTATGAGATGATCATTTATAAATATTTTATCCACTTCAGTAGGTTGCTTAAAATGAAAAACTCTGTTGATGGTTACCTTTGCTACACAGAAAGTTTTTAGCTTGATGTATTTCAGTTTGTTTATATTTGCTTTTGTTGCCTTTGCTTTCAGTATCAAATCAAAAAATTATTATCAAGACTGATGACAAGACTTCCTCCCCTGCAATTTCCTTTGACAGTTTTAGAGTTTTAGATCTTATGTTTAAGAATCCATTTGAGTTGAACTTTTTGTGAAATAAGTATCTAATTTCATTCTTACAGATGCTAGTATACAGGTTTTTTGTAACACAATTTATTGAAAAGACTGTTTGTACTATAACTCTGTGTCTCTTATATTGTCTCACTTACGGGGTCATCATGAACAGACTTTTGGCTTCTGAGGGAGAGGGAGAGGGTGGGATGATCTGGGAGAATGGCAATGGGGTGGGGGGGGAAGAGAGGTGGGGGGGGCTTCAGCATGGGGAGATTGTGTACACCTGTGGCTGATTCATGTCAATGTATGGCAAAACCAGTACAGTACTGTAAAATAGAATAAAGTATTTAAAAAAAAAGATCTTAATGACCCAGATAATCATGATAGTGTGATCACTCACCTGGAGCCAGGGTAGATATGAATCATGGAACAGTTTCTCTTTTGTATCTTGCTTCTCTCAAGGCATCTTTTTTTTTTTTTGTATTTAAAAACTCAAAAAAAAAAAAAAAAGACTGTACAAAGAGTCAGACACAATTTAGCGACCGAACCACAACAATTGAAAAGGCTATGCTTTCCCTATTCTTTACGGTGTGTATTCTTTACGGTGCCTTTTCAAAGACTAGTGTATGACACATGGGTAGAATTATTTCTGAGCTCTCTCTTCTACTTCATTAGACAGTGTATTTGTTTCTATGTATCACACGCAATGGCACCCCACTCCAGTGCTCTTGCCTGGAAAATCCCATGAACGGAGGAGCCTGGGAGGCTACAGTCCATGGGGTCGCTAAGAGTCAGACACAACTGGGCGATTTCACTTTCTCTTGTCACCTTCATGCATTGGAGAAGGAAATGGCACCCCACTCCAGTGTTCTTGCCTGGAGAATCCCAGGGACGGGGGGAGCCCGGCGGGCTGCCGTCTATGGGGTCGCACAGAGTCGGACACGACTGAAGTGACTTAGCAGCAGCAGCAGCAGCAGCATTGTAATATAATCTGAAGTTAAGAACTATGATGTCTCCAGCTTTGTTCTTCTTGCTCAAGATTAATTTGGCTATAGGAGTATTTTGTGATTTCATACAACTTTTATGATTTAAAAAATGTATTTAATTTATTTTTGATATGTACTCACTGCTATATTTATTTATTTAATTGACTTGTTTCTGGCTGCACTGGGTCGTCATTGCTGCACGAGAGATTTCTATATTTGAGTGTGGGCTACTGTCTAATTGCCAGGTGCACTAGTTTCTCATTGGGCTTCCCTGGTGGCTCAGCTGGATAAGAATCCACCTGCAATGCAGGAGACCCTGGTTCCATTCATAGGTTAGGAAGAGCTCCTGGAGAAGGGATAGGCTACCCACTCCAGTATTCTTTGGCTTCCCTGGTGGCTCAGATGGTAAAGAATTCACCAGCAATGTGAGAGACCTGGGTTCAATCCCTGGGTTGGGAAGATCCCCTGGAGGAGGGCATGGGAACCCATTAAGGAGGCTTTCCTTGCTGCAAAGCATAGGCTTCAGTGGTTTTAGCATGTGGGCTCAGTAACCGTGACCTGCTTGGGCTTTAGTAACTGTGGCATAGGGGCTCATTAGTTGTGGCTTGCAGGTCCTAGAGTGGGCAATTTCAGCCATTGTGACACATGGGCTCAGTAGTTTTGGTTCTCAGGCTCTAGAGTAGGCTCAGTAGGTGTTGTGCATGGGCTTAGTTGCTGCACAACATGTGGAATCTTCCTGGACCAGGAAGGACCACGTCTCTTGCATTAGCAGGCAGATTCTTGTCCACTGGCCTCCAGCGAAGTCCTAGGAATGTTTTCTATTTCTGAAAAATTCCACCAGGATTTTTATATAGAGATTTTGTTAAATATGTAGATGGCTTTAAGTATTATGGACATCTTATTCTTCTAATAAATTAATTCTTCCAAATGATGAACACAGCATATCTTTCCACATATTTGTGTCTTCAATTTTTCATCAATATTTTATATCTTTTAGTGTATAGCTATTTCACTTCCATAGTCAAGTTATTTGTAAGTATTTTATTGTTTTTGATGCTAGTGTAAGTTGGGTTGTTTCTTAAATTTTCTTTCGGTAATTAGCTATTAGAGTATAGAAACGCTGATGAATTTTGTACATTGATTTTGTATTCTACAATTTTACTGAGTTCATTTACTAAATCAAACAGTTTTTTGATGAAACCTTTAGTACTTTTTATATGTAAGATTACATAATGTGCAAACAGAGAGAATTTTACTCTTACCTTTCCAATTTAGATGTCTTTTACTTCTATTTCTTGCCTAAATGCCATGGCTAAGAGTTCCAGTATTGTGCTGAATGGAAGAAGTGAAATGGTGCATGTTTGTTTTTTTTCTGATCTTAGAGGGAAAGTTTTCACCTTTTCACAATCGAGTATATTCTTAGCTATGGACATGTTATATATGGGCTTTATTATGTAGAGGTATATTTCTTTTCTGACAGAATGTGGTCCACTGGAGAAGGGAATGGCAAACCAATTCAGTATCCTTGCCTTGAGAACCCCATGAACAGTATGAAAAGGCAAAATGATAGGATACTGAAAGAGGAACTCCCCAGGTCAGTAAGTATGCAATATGCTACTGGAGATCAGTGGAGAAATAACTCCAGAAAGAATGAAGGGATGGAGCCAAAGCAAAAACAATACCCAGTTGTACATGTGACTGGTGATAGAAGCAAGGTCCGATGCTGTAAAGAGCAATATTGCATAGGAACTTGGAGTGCCAGGTCCATGAATCAAGGCGAATTGGAAGGGGTCAAACAAGAGATGGCAAGAGTGAATGTCAACATTCTAGAAATCAGCTAACTAAAATGGATTGAAATGGGTGAATTTAACTCAGATAACCATTATATGTACTATTGTGGGCAGGAATCCCTCAGAAGAAATGGAATAGCCATCGTGGTCAACAAAAGAGTCCAAAATGCAGTACTTGGATGCAATCTCACAAATGACAGAATGATCTCTGTTCGTCTCCAAGGCAAACCATTCAGTATCACAGTAATCCAAGTCTATGCCCCAAACAGTAATGCCGAAGAAGCTGAAGTTCAATGATTTTATGAAGATCTACAAGACCCTTTAGAACTAATACCCAAAAAAGATGTCCTTTTCATTATAGGGGACTGGAATGCAAAAGTAGGAAGTAAAGAAACATCTGGAGTAACAGACAAATTTGGCCTTGAAATGTGGAATGAAGCAGGGCAAAGACTCATAGAGTTTAGCCAAGAAAATGCACTGGTCATAGCAAACACCCTCTTCCAACAACACAAAAGAAGACTCTACACATGGACATTACCAGATAGTCAACACTGAAATCAGATTGATTATATTCTTTGCAGCCAAAGATGGAGAAGCTCTATACAGTCAACAAAAACAAGACCAGGAGCTGACTATAGCTCAGATCATGAACTCTTTATTACCAAATTCAGAATTAAATTGAAGAAAGTAGGGAAAACTGCTAGACCATTCAGGTATGACTTAATCAAAACCCT
>SJYC01067794.1:0-13689 GCA_006408675.1 Madoqua kirkii
CACACACACACACACACACAACCAATCCTACTTTTTTAACTTTAGCAATGTATACTTTTATGCCAGTTTTTCTACATGTCCTATGGACATCTAATAACAATGTATGAGACACAAAACTTCAAATATGTTAGTGTAAGACATAAGGTTAATATAAATTAATGTAAATAGAAATCTTTTATATTTAAATAATTCCTGACATCATTCAAGATGCTCCTATTATATTTTCTGTGCTTGATAAAATATTCTCAGAGAAATGTTAATATATCAAAGATTATACATTTTTTATTTTCCCTTATATTTCTTCTGATTTTTGCTTTATATCTCTTCATTTCTTTGTTTATCTTCTTTGTGAATTGTACCTTTTATTATTAAAAATATTCATCTTTGTTTCACTAAAAATAAATAAACTTAATTTAAAAAACTCTATTGCTTAGTGTACACACCTTCATTTATTATCTTAGCTAAATATTCTGGATATCATTTTCCAGTTTTATGCCAGCACTTACTGCTTGCTCTTATACTTTACATTATAGGGATGGCTTTTTCCCTTAAACTTTATGGACTAATGCCTGCTAGCTTCAAACTTTTCCCTTGTAGCTTCCTCATCTCTCTCAGGCTTCATGGAATTGAAGAGAGTTAGGAACTTGCTCTGGATTCAGCTTTGCTTACGGGAATGTTGCAGCTAATTTGATCTTCTATCCAGGTCACTGAGACTTTCTCCAGGTGAGCAACAAGCCTATTTTGCTTATCATTTCTGGGGAGTAGTAACTTTAATTTTCTTCAAAAGCATTCTTTTCATTATTTTTGCATTTACAATATGGCTAATTGTGTCATGCAAGAGGCCTAGCGTACAGCCTGTCCAGGCTTTCAATATGCCTTTCTCGCTAAGGTTGATCATTTTTAACTTCTGATTTAAAGAAAGAGACATAAGATCCATTGAACACTTAGAGGCCATTGTAAGGTTATTAATTAGTATAATTTCAATACTTCTCAGGGAATAGCTAAAGAAGAGGAAGAGAGAGAGGAACTTTTGGTCAGTGGAACAGTCAGAACATAGACAATATTTATCAGTTAAACTGAGGAGGCCTTACAAGTAGCTGAGAAGAGAAGCTAAAGGCAAAGGAGAAACAGAAAGATATACCCATCTGAATGCAGAGTTCCCAAGAGTAACAAGGAGAGATAAGAAAGCCTTCCTCAGTGATCAGTGCAAAGAAATAGAGGGAAACAATAGAATGAGAAAGACTAGAGATTACTTCAAGAAAATTAGGGATACCAAAGGAACATTTCAAGCAAAGATGGGCACAATAAAGGACAGAAACCATATCGACCTAACCGAAGCAGAGGAGATTAAGAGGTGGCAAGAGTACACAGAAGAACTATACAAAAAAGATCTCCACGACCCAGATAACCATGATGATGTGATCACTCACCTAGAGCCAGACATCCTGGAATGTGAAGTCAAGTGGGCCTTAGGAAGCATCACTATGAACAAAGCTCTTGGAGGTGATGGAATTCCAGCTGAGCTATTTCAAATCCTAAAAGGTGATGCTGTGAAAGTACTGCACTCAGTATGCCAGCAAATCTGGAAAACGCAGCAGTGGCCACAGGATGGGAAAAGGTCATTTCTCATTTCAATCCCAAAGAAAGGTAATGCCAAAAATTGTTCATATAACACACAATTGCATTCATCTCACATGCTAGCAAAGTAATCCTCAAAATCCTCCAAACAAGGCTTCAACAGTAAGTGAACTGAGAACTTCCAGATATTCAAGCTTCATTAGAAAAGGCAGAGGAACTGGAGATCAAATTGTCAATATCTGTTGGATCATAGAAAAATCAAGAAAGTTCTACTTCTGCTTTATTGTTTATGCCAAAGCCTTTGACTCTGTGGATCGCAATAAACTGTGTGAAATTCTTCAAGAAATGTGAAGACTAGACCACTTTCCCTGCCTCCTGAGAAATCTAATGCAGGTCAAGAAGAAACAGTTAGAACTGGACATGGAAAAATGGGCTGGTTCCAAACAGGGAAAGGAGTATGTCAAGGCTTTATATTGTTACCCTGCTTACCTATATGCAGAGTACATCATGTGAAATGCTGGCCTGGATGAAGCACAGGATGGAATCAAGATTGCTGGGAGAAATATAAATAACCTCAAAGTACAGATGACACCACCCTTAAAGCAGAAAGCAAAGAAGAACTAAAGATCCTCTTGATGAAAGTGAAAGAGGAGACTGAAAAAGTTGGCTTGAAACTCAACAGACAAAAAACCAATATCGTGACATCCAGTTCCATCACTTCATGACAAATAGATGGGGAAACAATGAAAACAGTGACAGAGTTCATTTTGAGGGGGGGCTCCAAAATCACTACAAATGGTGGTTGCAGCCATGAAACTAAAAGATGCCTGCTCCTTGAAAGAAAAGCTATGACCAACCTAGACAGCATATTAAAAAGCAGAAACAATATTTTGCCATCAAAGCAGTCAAAGCTATGGTTTTTCTAGTAGTCATTTACAGGTGTGAGATTTGAACTATAAGGAGAGCTGAACACTGAAGAATTGGTGCTTTTGAACTGCGGTTTTGGAGAAGACTCTTGAGAGTCCCTTGGACTGCAAGGAGATCTAACCAGTCCATCCTAAAGAAATCAATCCTGAATATTCATTGGAAGGACAGATGCTGAAGCTGAAACTTCAATACTTTGGCCACCTGATGTGAAGAACTGACTGATTAGAAAAGATCCTGATACTGGGAAAGACTGAAGACAGAAGGTGAAGGGGATGACAGAGGATGAGATGGTTGGATGGTATCACTGACTTGATGGGCATGAATCTAAGCAAGGTCTGGGAGTTGGTGATGGACAGGGAAGCCTGGCATCCTGCAGTCCATGGGGTTACAGAGTCGGACACGACTGAGTGACTAGTGAATTGGTCCGTTAAATTTGCTGTCTTATATATGAGGATGTTGCCTTGTGTCCCAAAGCAACTACAATAGTGATGTAAAAGATAACTGACTACAGATCTCCAAAAAAAACAAAACAGAACTCCCCTTCTGCTTTATATTATAAATATAATAATAATGAAAAATCTGAAATATTATGAAAATAGCCAAAATATGACACGGAGATTTGAATTAATCAAATGCTGTTGGGAAAATGGTGACCATAGAGTTGCTTGACATGGGGTTGCCCAAACTGATTTGTTAAAAAAACAAAACAAAACAAAACTCTGTGAAGCACAGAAAAATGAAGCTCAAAAAAAGCAAGATATGCATGTAGAGAATTCCTTATTAAAATCAGGCAAGATTATGTCCAATAAAGAGAATACAATTTTCTCTGTTATGCACATTGTGTGGGAAATTGTAACTAAACCAAATTTTACCTGGAGTGCAATATTGCCTTGACCTACCTCTTGTTTATCTCTTCTTCTAAGGTATACGACTACAAATCTTCAGGGGAAATCTTGATCTTTGTTTTCTTAACACCAAGAGGTTTGAGAAAACTCCCCCTCTGTTTTACACATATTCAGTTTAAATCAGGCAAGATTATGTCCAATAAAGAGAATACAATTTTCTCTGTTATGCACATTGTGTGGGAAATTGTAACTAAACCAAATTTTACCTGGAGTGCAATATTGCCTTGACCTACCTCTTGTTTATCTCTTCTTCTAAGGTATACGACTACAAATCTTCAGGGGAAATCTTGATCTTTGTTTTCTTAACACCAAGAGGTTTGAGAAAACTCCCCCTCTGTTTTACACATATTCAGTTTTGAATTTTGACTTCCTACTTTGTGCAGCTTCAAAATTCACTAAATATTTAACAGTACATACTGGCTGTGTGCTTGAGACGTCTAGTTTTGTTGCATCCATCTCCATGACTCACAGATTTCCCTATGCCTCACAGTAACCTCCTCCCAGGGGCCAACTATGCCTTGATTCTCAGAGTCTAGGTGCCTCCATAGTCAGCAAGCAGCCCAAGAGAAAAACTTGATGCAGTTGCCAGCTTACTTTCTTCTATTTCTCTAAACCTATCCTGTACTTTTATATTTTTCTTGCTCTATTCACAGAGCTTCTTCTTATGGAGGGTCTTTGTCTCCTCAAAATGAAGGCTATTGAAATTTTCACTTTGATTTTCAGAAGTTTTGTCTTAGCTTTTTATCTTCCATCCTGAACAGCTTCAACTCTGACAAAGGTTTTGAAGGGGAAAGCTGTCTTTATGCGGAGACCCATCAAGCCTCTAATTTTATCACACTGGTGCTGTGGGAACGCAAAAATTCTACTGGTTTCTTTATTCCACATCTAAAGTACTCTGCATACATGCTAAGTCACTTTAGTCATGTCCAGATTTTTGTGATCCTATGGACCATAGCCCACCGGTTCCTCTGTCCGTGGGATTCTTCTGGAAAGAATACTGGAGTGGGTTGCCATGCCCTCCTCCAGGGGATCTTCTCAACCCAGGGATCCAACCAGCATCTCTCACATCTTCTGCATTGATAGGTGAGTCCTTTACTTTTAGTACCAGCTGGGAAGTCCCCTAAAGTGCTCTACCATGGCTTAAATTTAATTATCAGACAACATCTTTGCTCCAGATTGGCATATGCTTCCTATGTGAATATTTAGTTCCCTAGTCTTCAATTCTTCTGTAGCTCTCAAGTAGTTTAAACACATGTATTTCACCCAGGCTTTAATTGATCTATCTCTATTATGAGTGTCTGTGGAGAAGGCAATGGTACCCCACTCCAGTACTTTTGCCTGGAAAATCCCATGGAGGGAGGAGCCTATAGGCTGCAGTCCATGGGGTCACTAAGAGTCGGACGCGACTGAGCGACTTCACTTTGACTTTTCACTTTCATGCATTGGAGAAGGAAATGGCAGCCCACTCCAGTGTTCTTGCCTAGAGAATCCCAGGGACAGGGGATCCTGGTGGGCTGCCGTCTATGGGGTCGCACAGAGTCAGACACGACTGAAGCGACTTAACAGCAGCAACATCATGAGTGTCTGTTAGCCACAGACTGCCTCATATAAGTTAGTGGTAGAGTTTTTCTTTATTGGGTTTTTATCTCCCTTGAAGCAAAAACAAAAAAACAAATTATCTTCTCCCAAAGTACAATAATGGGACAAGCATAATATAACAGCTAAAGACAGTCTTATTTAAAAAAGGAAAAAAATAATAGAATGAAAAGAAGTGTCATGTTCCTAAGAATTCTCAAAGCCCACCTGGGAATACTCCACTAGGCCTGGAAATAACCCGTTTCTCTAACTGTTCTGTCCCTGGCTCTGTCCAATGGTTCTGCAGCTCTACCTTCAGATTATCTTTCTTTTTCAACAAGGGCAATATTTGTTAGCAGTTGAGTACTTTTATCAGGCTCTTTCCTGCCTGTACTATTTGGGAGTTTAAAAACCTTCTTCAATTTTTCTCTTATCAATCTTTCTCAGTCTAATTTGGCGCTGTTTCTGCTGACTTATCTTCTTAATCTTGTCTATCTCCCTTGTATATTGCAGGAATTTTATTTATTAGACAAAGATCCTCAGATGTTTCCTGAGTAATCTTATCTTTACTCACTGATTCTTCTTAGCAGGTTGAGGGTCCATGGGTCTCATGTCTAATCTCTTCTTGGAGTCTTCTGTAAGAATGTGTATTTTGATCTTTGACCCTTCTGATATCCTGGTAAAAGGTTTCACAGTCTTAGGTTTCTCTTCAGAGTACACTTCCAATAGTAATAAATGTCATAATTTTAACATGTTTTGCAAGTTAAACTTAGGATAGGCTGGATAGTTCAAAAATTCCACAAATTATTAAATTCATGTTTCTTTTTGCTTAACAGTCTTTTTTCCTCAATCTATTTCTTTTCCTCTCACACTATATTATAAGCATTAAGGAGAAAAACGGGCTTGACCTTCAATACTTTGCCTGTAACTCTTCATAGCTAAATATGTTCTTTATAAGTTTGCTTTTTGTTATAATAGTAGGGTATAATTCAACTAAACTTTCTGCCCCTATGTGAAAAAGACCTCCTTCCATTTAGTTCTAGATAGCATGTTCCACATTTTCTTCTGATCCTTTACTAGCACACTTTTAAAGTTCATATTTCAAACTACAGACTATTAATGATTATTTGAATATTTACTAAGATGATACAGAATTTCTCTACACATTCCTTCCTTCATTCTGAGCCTACACCAGCCTTTAACCATGTTTTTATCAACAGTGTGTTCAGCACAGTCTATAGAGTTTTTCTGTGTTCTTCAAAATTCTCCAGGCTTCTACCCAAAATCCAATTTCAAAGTTGCTTCTGTATATTTAAGTGCTTGCAACAGCAGTACCCCACTCTCAGTGCCAAGATCTGTATTAGCTATTCCCCTTGTAACAAACAGGCTTCAGTCCAGTTCAGTTCGGTCACTCAGTTGTGTCCGACTCTTTGTGACCTCATGAACTGCAGCACGCCAGGCCTCCCTGTCCATCACCAACTCCCGGAGTTCACTCAGACTCACATCCATCGAGTCAGTGATGCCATCCAGCCATCTCATCCTCTGTCATCCCCTTCTCCTCCTGCCCCCAATCCCTCCCAGCATCAGGGTCTTTTCCAATGAGCCAACCGTGAGGTGGCCAAAGTATTGGAGTTTCAGCTTCAGCATCAGTCTTAAAACAACACTATTATCCGAAAGTCATAAATTCAAAACAGACTGGCAGGGCCACAGTCCTTTTGTAGTGCCATTCTCCACCTTGAAAGCCAGAGACATACTATTTTTCTAGCTTTAATGCTCTGTTCCATTATAACACATTTCTGACTCTAATTCTCCTATGAATTTGTACTTAGTCACTCAATCATGTCCTACTCTTTGAGACGCTATGGACTGTATCCCACCAGACTCCTCTGTCCGTGGGATTTCCCAGGCAAGAATACTGGGGTGGGTTGCCATTTCCTTCTCCATGGGATCTTCCCAACACAGAGATCAAACCCACGTCTCCTGTGTTTCCTGCATTGGCAGATAGATTCTTTACCACTGAGCGACTTCAGAAGCCTTATTACTTCCTCTTAATCACATTGTGCTCATCAGGATGATATAGGGTAACTTCCCTTCGAAAGGTCCCTAGCTGAGTCATATTTGCCTTTTGACATGTGAAGTAATGTATTCAGTTTCTCAAGGCTAGAGGGTTGATGTCTTTGGGTGGCCTCTACTTAACAAATATACTTAATTTGGGGACATAAATTTCAAGCCCTGAGTTCTGCAGGATTTTGAATTTTTTAATTTGAAACTTTCCCCCTACTTAAGCTATTGGTTATTTCTGAGATGGTAAATCCTAGATTGTTTTTCTTAGTATTTCTGCTGTAACCTTCCTTTAGGAAGGAAAGGCAGAATGCTGTAGATTAGAAGAGCCATGGAGTACCATGGACATGGAAATTGAACACATTTCTTGATATCTCCACTGTAATGCCATTTTTTCATGCTTTAATCTCCTAATCTCTAAATGCCTGTTCTTTACTCATATAAGAGAATTTGGAGTATTTCTTCAGGAAAGTGTTCATTAAACTATCAGAATCATGGAGCGGAAGCCTTTATTACATTTTAAACAAAATGAAAAGAAATAATGCCTACATAAAAAGGTGACATCTGAGTACAGTATCTGAGAAGAATAAGCCTGAAGGGCAACAAAACCTCATTAACTAGCTTTTTCTAATAATACACTTAAACAATTTTATGTTTGAAAAATAAATTTGATGTTTCCACTGATTGTTTCTACTGGTTAACTGACCCATACTTTTGCTTATGCTTTAACATGCACATGCCTAGTTGATAATATGCAATGATGTTCTTATGACTAATTTAACAGTTATATCTGGAATCCTCCTTTTTAGTGTAAAAGTCACTCTGGAAGAATTCTTTTTTTTTTTTTTTTAAGTAAAACAAGCTATTTTGTAAAGTGAAAATAAAATTTTGACACGTTTACAAATCAAATGACCTAAAAAGATGACTTTAGAGTGTCTGGGGAAATCAATTGTATAAGACTGTATAGAAAAGACATATTTTAAGCCTGCTAGAGATTGTAGTATTTGGCACAAAGAAAGAAAGAGAAATGTAAAGTCAGTGGGTTTTTTACCCTGTAATCCATGGAGCTCTGAAGATATCAAGGAGGGGCCTTGGAGACTGCTGCAAAGTGTAAAGGGGCCAAATAGGCAAGTCTTCAACCAGAGTGCTCTGTTTTATCTGATTTATGTGTTGGTTCTGGATACCCTTTATTTGAACAAAGGCTTTTATTTGGCTAAAACAATTGGATAGAAATTGAATCAAATAACTTGACCTAAATCCTACTCAGTGGAAAGCAGAGCCAGGACTAAATCTTAGTCATTTCATTCTTTCACTTAAATCCTCTCAGTGGCTCTCTGTCAACTTCAAGATAAAATATATTCTCCTTTGCCACGGTATTCACGTTCTTACTGATCTGACTCTTGTGTATTTCTTTAGCTTATTTCTTGCTCTGCAGTTTTCCTAGAGCTTTAAAGACTCTCCACAGGCATTGTTTCATATCTAGAGTGTCCTAACAACCTGGAAATCTTCATAATCTTTGAGATTCTTTACTTCTACTTCCTTGATCACCACAATGATGATTAGAGCCCTCTTCTATATTCCCATAGAACCGTTTGCATACTTTATTATAGAACTTTGAACAGCCCAATTAAACTGTTTATAGTATGCTTTCTAATAATGTCATCTCTGAATACCCAGTGCCTAGCATAGGCGTTAGGTCAGTTTGATGATTAAATGGTGGTGGTGGTTTAGTTGCTAAGTCATGTCCAACTCTTACGATCCCTTGGACTGTAGCCTGCCAGCCTCCTCTATCCATGGAATTCTCCAGGCAAGAATACTAGAGTGGGTTGCTATTTCCTTCTCCAGGAGATCTTCCCAGGAATCAAATCCAGGTCTCCTACATTGCATGCAGATAATTTACCAAATGAGCTATGATTAAATAGGCAAATCACAATATATTTCTTTCTCCTCTATACCATGCTGCATGTGTGCTGAGTCACTTCAGTCATGTCTGACTCTGCAACCCTATGGACTGTAGCCCACCAGGCTCCTCTGGGCATGGGATGCTCCAGGCAAGAATACTGGAAAATATTGAAATGGGTTGGCAGGCTCAGGGATTGCATCTTCATCCCTGATGTTTCCTGCATTGGCAGGTGAGTTCTTGACCACTAGCACCATCTAGGAAGCCCCAATACCATGGTATGCAGAAATATTTCTGGAGCATGTGGAATTAGGATGGTTACCTGAGCCAGCATTCGGAGATATTCCACAGTACCAGCAGCTGGCTTCAGGAGGCAACACTGGGGAGGGAAAAAACATGATTCCAGCTGCCATTAAATAGACTCTATAAAGACATTTATTTAATTATTTGAATAATTAAGCTCCTATCTGTTAGTATCTTCTGTTTAACTCCTGATACTGTTTTAAGTACTGTGGCTATAGCAGCGAAACGTGGAAATGAAATATTTACCTTGATGCATCCATTTCAATGAGGGTGAGATAGTTAACCAGCAATTACATAAAATGCCAGGCAGTAATAAAACTCCTGAAGAAAATTCAAGCAGGGCAGGGAAAATAGAAAGTAAATAAGAAAGGAAATCGCTCTTTTAGAGCAACATTTAGGAATAAAAAAAGAAAAACTTCCCCCCAAAAAGTGATGGGTGAAAACTGAATACAGTCAAGAGAAAATGAGACTGAGCCATGAAGGTATGTGTGGGAAGACTGCTCCAGGTAGAAGATTCAGGTTCAAAGACCCGGAGGCAGAAGTAATCTTCTTGTGTTTGAAGAAGAGGAAGGAAACAGTGTCAACAACAGAGAATGAAGCAGAGAGGAGATGGGGTCAGACAGGATGCAGGACTGGATCTGATACATCAAGGTGAGAATTTTGGTTTCCATTCTGGGTGTGATGGAAAAATCATTATACCATTTTGTCTCAGGTTTCTATCTGATCTGATTTGAGTGTTATGGGGATCTTTGTATGAAAGTACAATATAGGGGATCTTTGTATGAAAGTAGAATATTGAAATAATACAGTTAATATTTGTTGGTGATTTAAACCAAAGTGAGAGTTGGAAAGGCCCTGAATGCATTTAGAAGGTATGGCTGACTTGAAGTTGGATAGGATGTAGAGTGTGAGAGAAGGAAAGAGTCAAGTATGATCCTTGGCAAGGGGGAAGAATTGGTCATAATTTCCAATACTAAAGTGAAAGTGTAATTGCTATATCATATCTGACTCTTTGCGACTCCATGGACTATAGCCCATTGGGCTCCTCTGTCCATAGACTTCTCCAGGCAAGAATACTGGAGCGGGCTGCCATTCCCTTCTCAGCAGATCTTCCAAACCCAGGGATGATACCCAGGTTTCCTTCAGTGCAGGAGGATTATTTAGTGCATTGCAGGCACATTCTTTACCATCTGAGGCACCAGGGAGGCCCAGTAATAAAGCTGGGGGAGACTTTCAGAGGAGCACACTTGGGGAGGAAATCAAGATATTCTAAATATACTGTCAGATGATTATTAGAAATCCCAGTAGAGATGCGAAAAATGTGGTTGAATATTTAACATTTGGATTTAGAGGCACATTCAGGCAGGAATGATAAAGTTGGAAGCCATCAGGACATAGAGAGCATTTACTGCCACGACTGGATGAGATCACTCTGGGTCTAAGTGTCAAAGGAAGTTCCAAGGCCTGAGCCCTGGAGACACTTTATTGTTTAAGAGTCAGGAAGATGAAGAGAAATCAGCAAAAGTAGCCAGTGGGAAAAACTAGAAATAGTAATGTCCCAGATGGAAAATGAAATACATTTTCAGGAAGGAGGAAGTTGATCAACCATGTTAAAAGTTGTTACATCATGTAAAATGAGAACTAAGAATTATAAACTGGGTTTGGCAACTTGAGGTTAATTGGTGAAATAGTAGGGACAACAGCTTTATTGAAGTGGGTTCAAGAGAGAATTGAAAGGAAATTAGATCCTGAGTTTTTCTATAAAATGTGGTGACTTGAGGGAAACACGGGGTAGAGGGATTTTGTTTTTGTAATTTAAGTCAAGAGATATTGTAGCAGATATTTAACTCAGTCCACAGATCCTAAAAGGCTGCTGACGGAAGTCTTTGGAACTGATAACGGGATCTTTGAGGACATAAGATACTGAATAGCTTTCTAAAGATGCCCAGCACTGGTGCATGCAAACAGCGTGCCAAGCTGTACCAGCAGCAGTTTAGGTGTAATCGACACGTCCTTCACAGCTGCCACTTGTTAAGAACAACATCAAGCAGGTTGTCAATCTCAATCAGTGTTGACAAACACTGGACTCATAAATTAAATCCTACAGACCTTAAACACAACCCCAAAGTAGTCTTTATAGGATTACCTGGTATTTGGGGATTTCTGTTTTTAATAGAAGATTTAAAAGACAATAGTTTGCTTTATAAAATTAAACTTACTGTCTGAAAATGTTTTTTAGAAGAAAAATGCCTTCAACCCTTCCTTTTGGTGAGTTCAGGGCTCCACCCAAGGATATTATTTTAAAGATAGAAAATGGTCAATTCCTAATGTGTTCCTTCAGGTAAATTTTAATTGTAGTCTCAGAGATTTCTGTTTCCATATTTTATTGGGGTGATATTGGTTTATAACACTGTATAAGTTTCATGAGCACAACGTTATATTGCTCTAAATACTGCTGTATCCACCACAGTGTGCTCACCACCTAGAATTCATCACCCACCTCCTGTCTTCTAAATCACTGAGAACAGTGATTGCAGCCATGAAATTTAAAAAATGCTTGCTTGTTGAAAGGAGAGCTATGACAAATCTAGACAGCATATTAAAAATCAAAGACATCACTTTGCCAACAAAGATCCCTATAGTCAAAGCTATGGTTTTCCCAGTTGCCACGTATGGATCTGAGAGCTTGACCATAAAGAAGACTGTGCACCAAAAAATTGATGCTTTCGAATTATAGTGCCAGAGACTATTTAGAGTCCCTTGGACAATAAGGAGATCAAACCAGTCAATGTTAAAGGAAACCAACAGTGAATATTCATTGGAAAGAATGATGCTGAAGCTGAAGCTCCAATACTTCGGCCAACTTATGCCAGGAAAGATTGAGGTCAAGAGGAGAAGGGGCTGGCAGAGGATGAGATGGTTTGATAGCGACACTGACTCAATGGATATGAGTTGGAGCACACTCTGGGAGATAGTGAAGGACAGGGAAGCCAGATGTGCTGCAGCTCATGGGTATGCAGAGTTGGACACAACTTAGCAACTGATACAACATCACCCATCACCATAGAGTTGATCGATCCCTTTACCCATTTTGCCGTCCTCCTGCCTTTCCTCTTCTGGTAATCACTACTCTGTTCTCTATGGGTTTATGTTTGTCTGTTCTTTTGTTTGTTTTATTCTATATGAGTTAAATCATAAGGTCTTCTTCCACCTGACTCATCTCACTTAGTATAATATTCTCCAGGTCCATCCATGCTGTCAAAAAGAGCAAGATTTCTTTCTTTTTTTCTTTTCTCTCTCTCTTTTTTTTAAATGTCTGGTGAGTATTTCAATGTGGGTGTGTATGTGTGTGTGTGCACCACATTTTTTTCTTCATTTACTTGTTAATGGTTACTTAGGTGGTTTTCATATCTTGGCTACTCTAATAATGCTGTGATAAACATAGGAGAGCATGTATATTTTTTTAGTGTTTTGATATTTTAAGGAAAAACACCCAGGAAAGGAATAAGTAATTTCTGTGGTAGATCTTTTCTTATTTTTTGAGGAACCTCCATTCTATTTTCCATTGTTGTTGCACCTATTGACAAGACCAGCAACCGTAAATGAGGGTTCCCTTTTCTCCACATCCTCACTAATGATTATTATTCTTTGCCTTTTTGATAATAGCAACTCTAACATGTGTACAATAATATATCATTGTGGTTTGATTTGCATTTCCCTAATAATCAGTGATTTTGAGCATGGGTCACGTGCCTGTTGGCTATCTGCATATTTTATTTGGAAAAATGTTTGTTTAGATTCTCAGTCCATTTTTTAATTGGGTTATTTGTTTTTTATCACTGAATTGAATAAGTTCCTTATATACTTGGGATATATTAAATATATTGGATATGTCATTTGTAAACATCTTCTCCCATTTAGTAGGTTATCTTTTCATTTTGTTGATGGTTTCTTCTGCTGTGCAGAAGCTTTTAGTTTGGTGTGGTCCATTTATTTTTAAAATTTTTAAAATTTTTTCTCCTTGTCTGAAGAGACAGATGTGAAAGATATTGTGAAGATAAATGTCAAAGAGTATATGCTTTCTCCTAGGAATTTGATGGTTTCAGATCTTACATTTAAGTCTTTAAAACATTTTAAGTTGATTATTGTGCATGGCATGAGACAGTGGCCTGATTTCTCTTTTTTTTTTCTTTTACAAGTGGCAATGCAGTTTTCCCAGTATTTATTGAAGAGACTCTTCTTTCTTCATTACATGTCCTTTACTCCTTTGACATAAGTTATTTGTCCATGTATGTTGAGTTATTTTGGGCTCTCTATTCTGTTCCATTGACCTATGTATCTGTTTTTCTGCTAATACCATGCTATTTTGATTACTATGACTTTGTCATATAGTTTGAAACCAAACAGTGTGATACTTCTAGCTTTGTCCTTTTTTTTCTT
>SJYC01067796.1:0-11019 GCA_006408675.1 Madoqua kirkii
AAAAACTTTTACTTTTGGGGAAAAGGACCTTTTTTATTGTAAACAATAAGATATAGCAATATATTAAAAAAGAATATTATTAGAGATTTCTGAGTATAAGCCAGATGCAAAAAAAATTAAATTAATATCATAGAGTCTAATGATTACACATAAAACCAAAACAAGCTGTTCACCTATTCTTCAGGTTGTCTTTCCAACTGCTTATCCCTGTGTGTGCTGCGTGCTCAGCTGTGTCCAGCTCTCTGTGACCCCATGGACTGTAGCCTGCCGGTTTCCTCTGTCCATGGAATTTCCAGGCAAGAATACTGGAGCAGGTTGCCACTTCCTTTCCAGGGATGTTCCTGACCTAGGGATCAAACCTGTGTCTCTTGTGTCTCTTGCATTGGCCGGCAGGTCCTTTACCACTGTGCCACCTGGGAAACCACCAGGCTTGAGTATCAGCCACCTAGAAACAGTGCTTCTGCTTCACAGTGAATAATGATCTTAACCAGTAGCATGTTTAACTCCAGTGGATCAAGGGGCAGATGGATAGGAACAACCATCTTGTTTGCTAGGATCAGACACTGGGTAGAACATCTTAAAGAAAGACCAAAGTCAAAACAGGGCATCTCACTTCCAGCTGACTTCACAGAGCAATATGACATTCCTGGGTAGAGAAGATCCCCAGAAAAGGAAATGGCAACCCATTCCAGTATGCTTGCTGGAATAATCACAAGGACAGAGGAGCCTGGAAGGCTGCAGTCCATAGAGTCGGACGTGACATAGCGATTGAACAACAGTAACATGACTTATTCACGTGACTGTATCACATTCTGAAATCTTATTAAACCATAACAATAAACTCCTAAACTTACATGTGAAAAGCATACAGAATAAATCTGGACAGTGAAAATTCAAAGGGTGTGACTTCTATGCTAAAATACAATAACAAAGCTCAACACCCCTTCTTCTTGTAGAACCTTTTTCAAAGAGATTCTTGTTTAAAAGAAATGTTTTGCACATAAGGTTAGAGTTCATCAAGATTAGGGAAGTTTTTTGCACATAAAAACTACCGTGAAGGAAACAACATAGTTTTGAATGTCAGGAGATCTAGGCCCCATAATTAGCCAGCCCTGGCTTTCTAATCAGGTTGTGTCCTGGAGATACTCACATCCATCTCTAGGCCGACTTGGCTTAAGAATTTCCTTCTAAATGTATTATTTTGGGGATTCTAAGTTATTTATAAAACAAATTTTCTAAGCTATATATAAAACTTATAAGCTATTAATAAAGAACTTCTTAAAGACTGATTTTTTAAAAAATCTAAACACCAAAATATGTAAACATGTGTGTGTGTGCGTGCTAAGTCACTTCAGTCTTGTCCGACTCTTTGCGACCCTGCAGCCCATCAGGCTCTTCTGTCCATGGGATTCTCCAGGCAAGTATATTAAAGGGAGTTTCCATGTACCCCTCCAGGGGATCTCCCAACTCAGGGATCAAACCCAAGTCTCTTAGGTCCCCTGAGTTGGCGACAGGTTCTTTCCCAGTGCCACCTGGGAAGTCCAAAATAACTCTATGTGCATATAACAGAAAACAAGTCACTTGATGTAAATATGTCAAATTAGCTTTCAGTACTAACCAATTGGAGGAAAGCATGGAAATTATTCTTGGGAAAGATGGAAAAAGTTAACTCATTTACTGGAACTGAGAAAAAGTACTTGATAATGTTTATTTTCAGATAAACAGTTGAATAGTTGGTTAAGAATTCATATGATATTAGAAACTTTGAAGGGTATCTGCCAAATTATTAACATTTTCCCAACTTTCTGTCTTTTATGCTCTCATTTTCTGCTATAATTTCTAAATCTAATGGTATAAAATTTTATTTAGTAGAAGACTGGATAAAGCATAGTATACTATGATTCTGAGATGAGATGTAGTCCTGAATATATAGAGAACACTATCTGTTGTTACTAAGAGAACTACCAAAGTATAATATCCATTTGCCTTTGTTATATATCTTTATTTTTTAATTGCTATTTTCTTATGAAATCAATTAGTGATTGTTAACAATGTTAACAACCTAAATATGTTTATGGTAGAAAGTAAGAACCCCATATATACTCAGCTTCTGGAGAAATCTAGGAAACTAGCAGTCTTCTGTACCTGCCACCTAGAATTTTGCTCTATGACCATATTAACTCACACAGTATGTTACGTGATCATTTTTGTTGGGCATGGGAACAGGTAACAGATAATAATTGTTCTGGGTTGCTGAACAAATCTGAGTAGTTCTTGAAATTGAGTGCATATGACAGAGACAAAAAACAGGTAATTAGACTTTATGTTTAAGATACTTAAATGTTAAATAATAGCTAACATTTACCAGGCATTTACATTTTATTATGTGCAGATATTGTGCTGCTGCTAAGTCGCTTCAGTCGTGTCCGATTCTGTGCGACCCCATAGATAGCAGCCTACCAGGCTCCTCCATCCCTGGGATTCTCCAGGTAAGAATACTGGAGTGGATTGCCATTTCCTTCTCCAGATATTGTGCTAAGTACTATATGTGACTAATCTCTTTTAATCTTTACTACCTCTAGAAGGGAAAGGTGCTAATAATATATCCTCTTTTATTTTACAAAGCTGTCCTTTGCACACTATGCATTTCACGACTGAGGAGAAGGGTATACCAGTTCATGTAGCCAGAAGACACGGGACGGCATCTACCTGCCCTCCTGTCAGTCTCACACTCAAGAGTTCAGTTTCTTTATTTCCAGCTCTAGTCCCCTTTGGCAGTTCACAAAGTTCACCAGTCTTGTACATTTCATTTTCTGAGTAGACCTCAAATGTCCTTTGTTGAATCACCAAAGCCTAAGATCTCTCTCCAACCAAGTTTGCATGCCTAAAGCTCAGATGTTTCCCGCTTTTCCAAACAGAACAAGTTGCTCAGTAATTTGATGCCGTCCTTGGCTTCCAGGCCTTTCCGTACTCATGTCATCCTTTACCCCAGTCCTCCTCCTTCCTCCTATCTCCACCTACCACAAACCTGACTCTGCAAGGACAGCCCAATTACTAAGTCACTTACTAAGCATCTTTGGCCATTTTGATGAAAATGAATTCTTTTTCCAATTCCTATGGCATTTGACTTTAATCCTCTTATGGTAGTTCTTAGAAGCTTTAGGATAGTATTCTTATTTTACAATAATTTGTTCATGCCCTATTTATAGTCTAGGTTCAAGTTTTTAGAGATAACATCTCAAAAATCACCTGCTGGTCTACCAAGACTATCTTACTTGCAGGTGTTTGATAAAAAAACTTGTTGAATTTCACTTCCTGCCCATAGAACACTTAGGGTCAGTAAGTCTGAAGTAAAGAAGAATAATCTTGAATTAGATCTTATTTTGTGACACATGAAGAAAACTGAATGGAGGGGGAGATGAAGATTGAACTTCTGTAAGGAAGTTACTCTTATAGAGCTCTATGTCAGTGAGCTAAACTGTATTGTTCTGAGACAATTAATAAGGAGAAAATTTGAGAGATTTTGTACAGGCATTAGTAACATGAGTAAAAAAAGGAACAAACATAAGATGGCATGATTCCCTCATGTTGTATTCATGGAAATAACAGGATGCAGACACTAGAGAAGGTTTGTGCAGAGAGGCCAGGAGTGATGCCCAACCATTCTGAGTTATAGGCATGAGTGACTATAAAGAGCAAGTGATCAAAAAACTGCTCTAGAAAAAAAGGGCTCTATATGGTGCAAGATGCCGTCTGAATTGAAAGGTCTGGGATCATCTTATATCAGTTCAGATCAAGAGTTTAAGTTGTCTCTAAACGCAGGATCTGAATGCTTTAAACCGTAGTACATTAGAATTGAAAGACATTTCAACAGTCTTTTAAAGCCTAGGCCAACAGCTTTGATTCACTGACCAGGCCAGAGAGCAGCTTCAGCAGAGCTCAGGCCAGTTCAGTTGACACATGAGAATCCTATGACAACTGAAATTCTAGAAATTGAACATGTAAAGATGGTACAAACTCTGTCCTTTCACTGGGTATCAGACAGGCATATTAACAGATGAGTTAAAAGAAAAATAGAGTTATGATGAAAGCAGGAAAAAAAAATGCTTGTTGTGGGATTAAAGAATTAAACTCTGGCTCTAGCTTTGAGATACAAGGAGCTGATGCTCAGGAAAGATCTCTTAGTGAGGCAAGAGGGAAGGGAGAGGGTTCAACCACTAAAAGACTGACACAGTTGTTAAGAAGAACAGGATATGACCAAAGCTGGTTAGCACCTACTAGCTCAAGTTGGCAGAATATTCCACTTCCAGTAGACCTTTAGCCTCAGTAAACACTATAATACATTAGCATCTAAATGACACACTCACCAGGGCTATCACAGTTATAAAGTTGACTACAAATGGCCCAAAAGTGGGCAGTGACCAAATTTCTGAAAACCGCTACTGCTTCTCCAAAAGGTAGAGTATTTTTCCACTGAGTCATGTTCAACCCTTTGCCCCGTTCCCCCTGCCCCCACCCCCATGAACTACAGCATGCCAGTCTTCCTTGTCCTTGATCATCTGGTTAAAAATTACCCGGCCCATAAAAACTAACCACTCCCACATCTCCAGCCATTCCCACTTTTCTAGAAGACCCCAGGGCCTGGGTCCTGTCAGCATCTGAGAGAGCCCATGCTCTCTGTGGAGTGTGTATCTCTCTAAATAAATTTGCTTTCATTTTATTGTGGCTCATTCTTGAATTCCTTCCTTCAGGAGGCCGAGGATCTTCACTTGCCAGCTGATCCCAGGGACTCACTGGACACCTGGGATGTGACCATCCTCTCACACCTCAATTTTCCCACATTAGGAGATCTGGCACCTGTATCGGACCCTAAAGTATTAACAATAAGCACAGAAGCTCAGGACGGAAGGACAGACAGGGGGATACTGTAGGCAATCTTGTGTAAGTGCACTATGAAATGCAACGTAAAGAGGGTGGACAGTGGGCTTGAACAGCAGCAAGAGCTGCGGCAGGCCAGTCTGCTGTGCTGGCGTGCCTAGATGGTGCTCTGTGGTGACAGGGAGTTCTTGAAGGGCTTTCATCTTGCAGATGTATATTTCATGCATCCTATTTTGGGGGCAAGAAATAGAAAGTACGCCATGCTTGAAGTTTTCCTTCAGTCTGAGGCAGTGTCCTCTGCAACCGTTTCCTTTTTCTCTGGCTCTAGTCCATGAGAGGTGCCCAGCATGAAGGGGATGTTGGGTGCAATCTGACAGCATGCTGCTCACTGTCCTTGAAGTGGTACAGTGTTTTCGTTAGTTGCTTTGATTTGTCTTTGTGCCAGTAGAAATTCTTCCATATCACCAAACTTTCTTTCTTTCTTCCCTCCTTTTTTCTCCCCCCCCCTTTTTTTTTAAGTTGCATTTATTTTTCACTGGCATAATGACACAGAGGCAGATAGAAGAAGGAGTAAGTACTGTTTCTTAATCAACTATCTCTGGACAAGAGTGAAGCTATGACATCAGTGTTTGGAATGAAAAGTCTCCTTAATCAGGAAAACAGTGACCTTTCCTGTTTTTATGATGGTAATGTCTGAGAGGCATCATGTTTCTTTTGCAAAGCCCTAATTTCTAGCTTCTTTTTCAAAAGTAAAATCTTTTTTTTTTTCTCTTTTAGTTTTGAAGCAAACAAAAAAAAAATCACCAGAACATTGTTAGGGTTTCATGAATGTGTGTGTGTGTTAGAGATAGAGGATTTCCTTTTAACAACACCAACATATTGTTGGTTGAACATTGAATACTATATGTGTAGAAAGAAATTATGATATTAATGTCATTTCCTGAAAGTCACTAATAAATATGACAGAAACCAAACTTTAAAGTAAATATATCATTTTATATCTATCATCTTGAGATACTCATACATTCAGGATGTGGGTTATAAATTATAGTCTTCTTATGGTAAACAAGTAGAATGAGGAAATGGAACCTTTATCCCCATACTATGAGAAGAGAAATAAAATAAAAAATAATGTGTTCACTCTCTTTTGAAGAACTTACTCATTTGAGAAGACTGGACCTATTTTCTATCCAGTAGGGAGCACTAGAACCCCATGATGACGCTCTCATAAGACTGACACCTCCGAATTCCTGGCACATGACTGTTGGTTCCTGGACCATCTCATTTGGGTCCCAGCTGAGTAAGGGCCATTTAGAACACAGGCCTGACGTACTTTCTTAAATGTCACATTCCTTCTCATACTTGTTCTTAGTATTAAGTCAAACTTTTATATATCAATTTATATGGATGTTTATTTGGACACGAATGAAGATATGTCAAACTCGTGGTCAATCACCATTCTCTAAAGATCTGTAAACCATGATGGTGCTGGAAGAAGTTGTAGATCTGGGAAAACTCACAGTATGAAGGTAGGGTAAACTCACAGTATGAAGGTAGGGTAAACTCAGGATTCCTGAAAGGACACGCCAAGTGCCACCAGTTAGGCAAGCTTCATAATTACCAGTAGCTAATATGTGATGTTTTGATGGCAATGTTAGTGAAATACAGGGATTTTGACTGGTAGGTAACCTAAGGAAAAATTAAGAATTACCAAGAGGAGGTGCTGTGAAGGGATGTGTATGTGGGGTTTGCCAGACTCTGTCTTTGTTACCTTTCGTTTGTTCTTTCAGTGTTTCCATTGGGGCTTAAAATATGGATGGATACTATCTAGCCAGACAGAAAGAAAATACGTCTACGTCTTACCAACTATTCTTCTTAATTCTTTGTGGTTTTGATTGTTCTTGTAAAAAACCTTTGAGGGAAGACATTTTCTGCTTTTCAGACGTGTGTTCTCAGAAAAGAGTTCTGCAGAGGCCTTTTGAAAATGTGCCCACTGTACTGTCCCTGTTTAGCCTCATCAGCAGAAACCAATCTGCAGCTGAGTAAGTGTGACTGGAAATAAAGAATTAGATGTATTAGGAGTGTCAGAATAAAGACTTTCAGAAAAAAAGACTGTTTTCTGGACACTGAAAAATATGTTTATCTCTTCTTTTTATAAAAATAATGTATGCCAAGAGTAGATTCAAAGAGTATGCTAAAATATTGTCTATGTTTATGCATCAATGACACCATTTATTCATCATCAATAGGCATAGAACTTAACATGTTTTTTTTCCAGTAGTGATGTTGTCACAAGGGGCTACATTCTTTGACTTGGCTGTCCTTACAACCACAGTCATACAGTTTAATTGGTAGACAAGAGTTAGGTATGTAATTTGTGGCCATGGAGCAAACTGGAACTAACTACCCAACATGTGGTGAGCTTGAATGTCAGCCTGATCAGCTCTGCACTTGCCAGCTGAGCTAGCGTATTACAGCAACCATTGTTAAAAAGGATTTAATCACCTCTAGTAACAACTTCTTGTACCTTCTTTCACAAGTACACATTTATTGAAGTTCAAGTTTTCATTACTGAGGAATTAACCATTGATTTTGAATTAGGCTATAGTGTTTTTGTCAAAGTATCAGTAGTCCTCAACAAATGAAATAAAAACTACTTTTTGAGTAAGCTTGTAGATATCTTTTTCCATCTATTATGAAATTTACTAAAAATTTCATTTGGATGATCAGCATGTCAGGAAGATCCCCTGATGTAGGGAATGTTAACCCACTCCAGTATTTTTGCATGGAAAATTCCACAAACAGAGAAGATTGGCAGGCTGTAGTGCATGGGGTTGCGAAGAGTCAGACATGACTAAGCATGCATGCATACTAGATGTATTAATTAAAAATAATTACTTCTAAAATTATAATGCAATCTTACTCTAAGTTGATTAGTAAGCATATTAGTTTCATTTTAGAAACAATAAAATATACATACAGAAGATTATTTGGACTTATTCCTTGTGCAGGGGAGGATTTATATAAAAGAATGAGATGGTCTAATTAATCATATTCTTTGTAGTGATACTGCTGTTTTATGCATGTGTATATCTGTATTTCTATTTTAATAAAAAGTTAAGCTGTTTCTAGGTTCTAGAATTTTTCTGTTAGAGTATCCCAACAACAAAGTAGAATGTACGTATTCTAGTGTGTTAAAAGTTATGCGTGAAATGTGACGGATCTAAAGTCCTCATAGCCTGTATTCACTCATACTTGACTGTAGGGTTCATTGACCCAGCAAGGCTGCGTGGGATACAGTACAACTTTTCCAGGCAGATTAGTATCATAAGGGCAGAGACAGGTCAAGGTAAACATCTTTTCATTGTATTGCACTGTTGACCAATCTCTCTCAAACATCCAAAGCCATAAAATGGGTGTTTTGAAAATTATAATCTGAACCTGAATATGAATTACAATGTTTTGTAAAGCTGGCTCTTACAATGTGTAGCACTTAAATGTTGGGAAAACATTATTCAGTATTTTAAATTGATTTCTTTTCATTTAAGTGAACTGTAATATATTTTCACAAAAGGCCTGTTGGTATCTTCCCCTTGAAAAACACCGAAAAACACACTACCCTTAGCAAAACAATTTTTTTTTTCCTTTTGAACTGGGCTAGGGTTGACATCTTACAATTTGGGGGATTATGCTTTCTCTTTGGAAACAAAGTGCTGAGACTGTAATCTCTTTTTGAAAATCGTGAGAGGATTTTACATGTTCATGACTGTGATGAGGATGAGTTGGTTGTATAAGGGTGTATACTGGGGCTCCTGGATCTTAAAGAGTCTGCTTGATGGCCTTCTTGAAAAGAAAGAGCCTTTGTGTGGGCTACTCTCTGACTTTCTTCAGGAACAAGATCCTGGGAGTTTTATTTATGGAGAGTTCTTTACTTAGATTCTCAAGAACCTAGAGGTGAAAGGATGGAGGGAAGAAAATGACTCTTCACTAAGCTCTCCATTTCCCATAATAAGCTCGGAGCTGACCTTAATGACCTTAATCCTAAAGGAAGAACAGTCAGAGTGGTCAGACGAGGTTTATACCAAGAATAAAGTCTCCTAGATTTCGCATGCTCAGCTAACGGTCTTGCTTCATACATATATCTGTGTTGTTTATGCACATGTATGCACATTTGATTCACTAGTCCCCAGTGGCTATACACTCTGAAATTGCTGTGGACACGGAATTAGTGAATCTTGAACCATTAAGGGGAAATACATTAGGTTTACGTGAACTTCTGGTTACTTGTTGTCAACTGACCAATACTACTTAGCTTTTTTTAAGTGTGTTTTTCTGTTTAGAGATCTTTTAAAATATGTTATTGGTTCATTTACACTGAATGATATTACAACATATGCCTTGAATAAAGTTTGCTGACACACATTTTTCTCAAAAGGTACATACATGGCAGTCTTTCTGTTCTGGCACAAGGGCCAGGTGTATGGATTTTGCCATTACAAATAAATCTTAGAGAGGAGGAGATGAATTTGCAATATGGAATTCTTGAATAATAAGGATTATGTATATATATATATATATATATAGCTTTTGCTATTGTTTTTTAATTTTCCATTAGTGCTGCATAGGGAAAAGATTTTTTTTTTGACACTTTCTTTGCAACATTTTCCAAGAGTAATACTGATAATGACTGTTTAAATATATTATCTGAGGGAAACTTTTCATCTTCACTTGGAAATCGACATTTCTTTTTTTCCAATCAAAGTGAGTGTCAACTGATCATGGAAAGAAGCCAGAAAGTGTCAGTTTCTATCAACAAACGGACAAAGCATGCTAGTGTCTTTTTTCTCATAACCTGAGAGAGAAGTTCAGAAGTGTCTTAGGTAGATTTTTTCTAGCAGAAATTGTTGCTCAGTTGTTTAGTCACTAAGTTGTGTCTGACTCTGCAACCCCATGGGCTGCAGCATGCCAGGCTTTCCCTGTCTTTCACTATCCTATCAGAGTTGCTCAGACTCATGCCCATTGAGTTAGTGATGCCATCCAGTCACCTTATCAGTGTGAGTCAGCACTTCACATCAGGTTGCCAAAGTATTGGAGCTTCAGTATCAGTCTTTCTGATGGAATACTCATTGTTTATTTCCTTTAGGATTAACTGGTTTGATCTTGCTGTCCATGGGACTCTCAAGAGTCTTCTCCAACACCATAATTTGAAAGAATCAGTTCTTCAGAATTTATGAAAACAGGAGCATATTAATTCCCAAATACAACTATTGAGAATAGAATGCAACTGGAGACAACCTGCTTTTTAGCTTGGTGGTTATTTTTTCCTCTTGAAATACAAATATGATTTCATCCTCTATAAATCAATAAAAGCTTGAGTTGGTCATATTTTCTAAGCTTTGTAAAAAAGAAATTGCATCATAATAGCAGTCTTCAGATAAATAAGAACAGCTCATTCCCTAATGTCAGCATTTAAACCACAAATTGAATGTCAAGACCTTAAATTGTTGCTTTCATTTCATTGTAAAGTTATGAAAAAAGTCAGAATGATCCAAAACAAAAAAAAAAAAAAAAACCCTTTAAAAACTATGTATTCAATTGTTTTTATCAGGACAGTACATGGAAAAATTCTTGAGAAGAAATAAGTTGATGGAAACATGTAATCCTGACTTACACATTTGCAAATTTAAACCAACAGAGAGCATAATAGCCAAACATAATTTCATCTTAGTTAGAAATGACCATCACTTTCTAGGGCCATTTGAATAGAAAGCTTGTACCTGAAGCCTGGTGTGTAGGAAAGACCACTGAGAGACTTTCCATTCAGTTCAGTCACTCAGCTGTGTCTTGATTCTTTGTGACACCATGGATTGCAGCACACCAAGCTTCCCTGTCCATCACCAGCTCCTGGAGCTTCCTCAGACTCATATCCATCAAGTCAGTGATGCCACCCAACTGTCTCATCCTCTATCATCCTCTCCTGCTCCCATCTTCTATCTTTCCCATATCAGGGTCTTTTCCAATAAGTCAGTTCTTCACATCAAGTGGCCAAAAAATTGGAGTTTCAGCTTCAGCATCAGTCCTTCCAATGAATATTCAGGACTGCTTTCCTTTAGGATGGGCTGGTTGATCTCCTTGCAGTCC
>SJYC01067798.1:0-10712 GCA_006408675.1 Madoqua kirkii
AAAAAAAAAAAAAAGGAAAGAGCAAAGGAAAGAGCTCAGTCCATTCTGATGTAGCAGGTCACAGGTCTCAAAGAAACTAATGACTGCCTGAGCTTCCTCTCCCGTCCCATATGAGAAATGTTTCTCCTGATGATGACCAGTGTTTCAAAAGTGAAACCAGGTATTTTGTGCTCCTCGGATTTAATCAATATGATTCCATGGTAGAGGGATTGGGTGACACAATTAGGGAAAACATGTGTTTGGATTTTTCTCTTTGCTGTTGTTGTATCCAACTTTCTAAAGGCAGAAAGGACAAAGGAAGGACAAAGTACTCATGATCCATTTTATTGTTGTAAAGTGGCTTAGTTGTGTCCAACTCTTTGCAACCCCATGGACTGCAGCACACCAGGCTTCCCTGTCCTTCACCATCTCCCTGAGTTTGCTTGAACTCATGTCCATAAAGTGGATGACGCTATCCAACCATCTCAGCCACTGTCACCCACTTCTCTTCCTGCCCTCAATCTTTCCCAGCATCAGGGTCTTTTCTAATGAGTCAGCTCTTCACATTAAGTAGCCAAAATATTGGACCTTCAGCTTCAGCATCAGCATCAGTCCTTCCAGTGAATATTTAGGGTTGATTTTCTTTAGGATTGACTGGTTTGATCTCTTGGCAGTCCAGAGGACTCTCAAGAGTCTTCTCCAGCACCACAGTTCAAAAGCATCAATTCTTCAGTGCTCACCCTTCTTGATGGTCCAAATCTCAGCTTAGTACATGTCTACTGGAAAACTTATTGCTTTGACTATACGAATTTTATTGGCAAAGTGATGTCTCTGATTTTTAATACACTGTCTATGTTTGTCATAGGTTTTCTTTCAAAGAGCAAGCATCTTTTCATTTTATAGCTGAGGTCACCATCTGCAGTGATTTTGGTGCCCAAGAAGACAAATTCTGTCACTGTTTCATTTTTTTCCCCTATTTGCCACAAATGAGATGACCAGATGCCATGATCTTAGTTTTTTGAATGTTGACTTTTAAGCTATCTTTCTCATTCTCTGTTTCACCTTCATTTAGAGGCTCTTTAGTTCCTCTTCACTTTCTGCCACTGGGGTAAGTGTCATCTGCATATCTGAGGTTATTGATATTTCCATATGAAACCACAAAATAATTTAATGATGTTTGTTTTGTACTTTTTGCTTTATTTTTATTGTAAAAAACTGCCTATTTTAAGAGAACATTTATTGGAATTAGTGAGAGGAGAAAATGTCTCACTGAAGTGTTTATTAGTGAAAAAGAACTCTGTGTCTGACTCTGTGCAACCCAATGGACTGTAGCCCGCCAGGCTCCTCTGTTCATGGGATTCTTCAGGCAAGAATACTGGAATAGGTTTTCATTCCCTCCTCCAGGGCATCTTCCCAACTCCTGGATTGAACCCATGTTTCTTACTCCTCCTGCCTTGGCAGGCAGATTTTTATGACTAATGCCACCTGGGAAGTAAGGGAAAAAAAACTCAATGTTAATTGGATGAGCTCACATAAACCAAAAAGGTGGGAGCACTGATTGACTGATTCTGTCCCCAAACATAGTCAATAGTATACAAATTATGGTATAATCATTTAAATTTTGAAATCATTCATTTTGTTTTCATCAACATTATGCCCAGTTAGGACTTCCTGTGTGGTGCTTGGGGTAGAAAAACCACCTGCCAATGCAGGAGACTTAAGAGATGCGGGTTCAATCGCTGGGTCAGGAAGATCCCCCAGAGTAGGAAATGGCACCTCACTCCAATAATATTGCCTGAAGAATCCCATGGACAGAGGAGACTGGAGTGCTACAGTCTACGGGCAACAAAGTGTCAGACACCACTAAGCAACCAAAGTGAAGGTGAAGTCGCTCAGTCTTGTCCGACTTGTTGTGAGCCCATGGACTGTAGCCTCTCAGGCTCCTCCATCCACGGGATTTTCAAGGCAAGAATGATGGAGTGGATTGCCATTTCCTTCTCCAGCACATGCCCAGTTAACTAACCCAAAAGTTAATAGGCATCTATCTCTGCTGTAATCTCTCTGTTCCAACCCTTTCTCAAACCAGGTCAGTGATTTATCAATTCTGTATCATCAAAGGTCTTCCATTTTGGATCTCCATTCCCAAGACCCGAGAGGCATCAGAGCCTGCTCTTCCACTCAATTAAAAAAAAAAAAAAGTTTCTAAGTTTACAGAACAGTTTGGTAAGGGTATTTAAGAAATCCTCTCATTTATGATATTGCAATACACAGCTTGAAGGTGAAGTCGCTCAGTCTTGTCCGACTCGTTGTGAGCCCATGGACTGTAGCCTCTCAGGCTCCTCCATCCATGGGATTTTCAAGGCAAGAATGCTGGAGTGGATTGCCATTTCCTTCTCCAGCACATGCCTAATTAACTAACCCAAAAGTTAATAGGCATCTATCTCTGCTGTAATCTCTCTGTTCCCACCCTTTCTCAAACCAGGTCAGTGATTTATCAATTCTGTATCATCAGAGGTCTTCCATTTTGGATCTCCATTCCCAAGACCTGAGAGGCATCAGAGCCTGCTCCTCCACTCAATTCCAAAAAAAAAAAAAGTTTCTAAGTTTACAGAACGGTTTGGTAAGGGTATTTAAGAAATCCTCTCATTTATGATATTGCAATACACAACCCCTAATATCAATAATCTCAGATATGCAGATGACACCAGCCTTATGGCAGAAAGTGAAGAGGAGCTAAAGGGCCTCTTGATGAAGGTGAAAGAGGAGAGTGAAAAAGTTGGCTTAAAGCTCAACATTCAGAAAAGGAAGATCATGGCATTTGGTCCCATTTCTTCATGGGAAATAGATGGGGAAACAGTGGAAACAGTATCAGACTTTATTTTGGGGGGCTCCAAAATCACTGCAGATGGTGACTGCACCCATGAAATTAAAAGACACTTGCTCCTTGGAAGAAAAGTTATGACCAATCTAGATAGCATATTCAAAAGCAGACACATTACTTTGCCGACAAAGGTCCGTCTAGTCAAGGCTATGGTTTTTCCTGTGGTCATGTATGGATGTGAGAGTTGGATTGTGTAGAAGGCTAAGCACCGAAAAATTGATGCTTTTCAGCTGTGGTGTTGGAGAAGACTCTTGAGAGTCCCTTGGACTGCAAGGAGATCCAACCAGTCCATTCTGAAGGAGATCAATCCTGGGATTTCTTTGGAAGAAATGATGCTAAAGCTGAAACCCCAGTACTGTGGCCACCTCATGTGAAGAGTTGACTCATTGGAAAAGACTCTGATGCTGGGAGGGATTGGGGGCAGGAGGAGAAGAGGGCAACCGAGGATGAGATGGCTGGATGGTGGGCATTTTTGTTGTTGTTTTCTTCAGGGCACTTATATCTATCAAGGAATGAGCACACAAAAAAAAATACTTTAATTCTATTCTATTCTAGGTTAAGAGAGTAGAATGTATGAAGCTCCACTGTTCTACAGCTGTTAATTTAGTCATCCATGAAATTAAAAGACACTTGCTCCTTGGAAGAAAAGTTATGACCAATCTAGATAGCATATTCAAAAGCAGACACATTACTTTGCCGACAAAGGTCCGTCTAGTCAAGGCTATGGTTTTTCCTGTGGTCATGTATGGATGTGAGAGTTGGATTGTGTAGAAGGCTAAGCACCGAAAAATTGATGCTTTTCAGCTGTGGTGTTGGAGAAGACTCTTGAGAGTCCCTTGGACTGCAAGGAGATCCAACCAGTCCATTCTGAAGGAGATCAATCCTGGGATTTCTTTGGAAGAAATGATGCTAAAGCTGAAACCCCAGTACTGTGGCCACCTCATGTGAAGAGTTGACTCATTGGAAAAGACTCTGATGCTGGGAGGGATTGGGGGCAGGAGGAGAAGAGGGCAACCGAGGATGAGATGGCTGGATGGTGGGCATTTTTGTTGTTGTTTTCTTCAGGGCACTTATATCTATCAAGGAATGAGCACACAAAAAAAAATACTTTAATTCTATTCTATTCTAGGTTAAGAGAGTAGAATGTATGAAGCTCCACTGTTCTACAGCTGTTAATTTAGTCAAGGGGTAAAGATAACATTGGATTAATGCTACAGAAACAGAAGGAGGCATTTCAGTTTAGTTTAGTTCATTTCAGTTCAGTCACTCAGTCATGTCTGACTCTTTGCGACCCCATGGATTGCATTACGCAAGGCTTCCCTGCCCATCACCAACTCCTGGAGTTTGCTCAAACCCCATGTCAGTCGGTGATGCCATCCAACCAACTCATTTTCTGTTGTCCCCCTCTCCTCCCCTCTTCAGTCTTTCCCAGCATCAGAGTCTTTTAAATGAGTCAGTTCTTTGCATCAGGTGGCCAAAGTATTGGAGTTTCACCTTCAGCATCAATCCTTCCAGTGAATATTCAGGTCTGATTTCCTTTAAGGTGGACTGGTTGGATCTCCTTGCAGTCCAAGGGACTCTCAAGAGTCTTCTCCAACACCACAGTTTAGAAGCATCAGTTCTTTGGCACTCAGCTTTCTTTATAGTCCAACTCTCACATTCATGCATGACACCTGGAAAAACCATAGCCTTGACTAAATGGACCTTTGTTGGCAAAAGTAATGTCTTTGCTTTTTAATATGTTGTTTCGGTTGGTCCTTACTTTTCTTCCAAGAAAGCAAATGCCTTTTAATTTCATGGCTACAGTCACCATCTGCAGTGATTTTGGAGCTCCCCCCAAATAAAGTCTGTCACTATTTCCATTGTTTCCCCTTCTAACGGCCATGAAGTGATGGGACCAGATGCCATGATCTTAGTTTTCTGAATGCTGAGTTTTAAGCCTACTTTTTCACTCTCCTCTTTCATCAAGAAGCTTTTTAGTTCTTCTTCACTTACTGCTGTAAGTGTGGTGTCATCAGCATATCTGAGGTTATTGATATTTCTCCTGTCAATCTTGATTCCAGCTTGTGCTTCATCCCAGAATTTCTCATGATGTACCCTGCATATAAGTTAAATAAGCTGAGTGACAGTATATAGCTTTAATGTCCTCCTTTCCCAATTTGGAACTACTCTGTTGTTCCATGTCCAGTTCTGACTGTTGCTGCTTGACCTGCATACAGATTTCTCAGGAGGCAGGTCAGGTGGTCTGTTAGTCTAATCTCTTTAAGAATTTTCCAGTTTGCTGTGATCCACATAGTCAAAACTTTGTCATAGTCAATAAAACAGAAGTAGATTTTTTTGGAACTTACTTTTTTGATGATCCAACAGATACTGGCATTTTGGGGTCATTTCAGTAGGACTCTATTAGTTAGAATTCTCTGTGCATAGAAAGGAGGAATTTGGAAGAGGATGGATGCTGATATAGATGAAGAAAGCAATGCACGTGTTTGCTCAATCCATTTTACAGAGGGGAGAAATTGAGGCTTGGACAAATCAGATGGCTTATCAAAGATCATATTTCCTCTCAGTTCAGTCACTCAGTCGTGTCCAACTCTTTCTGAACTCATGAATTGCAGCACGCCAGGCCTCCCTGTCCATCACCAACTCCCGGAGTTTACCCAAACTCATGTCCATAGAGTTGGTGATGCCATCCAGCCATTTCATCCTCTATTGTCCCCTTCTCCTCCTGCCCTCAATACCTCTCAGCATCAGAGTCTTTCCCAATGAGTCAAATCTTTGCATGAGGTAGCCAAAGTATTGGAGTTTCAGCTTTAGCATCAGTCCTTCCAAAGAAATCCCAGGGCTGATCTCCTTCAGAATGGACTGGTTGGATCTCCTTGCAGTCCAAGGGATTCTCAAGAGTCTTCTCCAACACCACAATTCAGAAGCATTAATTATTCAGTGCTCAGCTTTCTTCACAATCCAACTCTCACACCCATATATGACCACTGGAAAAATCATAGCCTTGACTAGACAGACCTTTGTCGGCAAAGTAATGTGTCTGCTTTTGAATATGCTATCTAGATTGGTCATAACTTTCCTTCCAAGGAGTAAGCATCTTTTAATTTCATGGCTGCAGTCACCATCTGCAGTGATTTTGGAGCCCCCCCCAAAATAAAGTCTGACACTGTTTCCACTGTTTCCCTAGCTATTTCCCATGAAGAGATGGGACTGAATGCCATGATCTTCGTATTCTGCACATTGAGCTTTAAGCCAACTTTTTCACTTTCCTCTTTCACTTTCATCAAGAAGCTTTTTAGCTCCTCTTCACTTTCTTCCATAAGGATGGTGTCATCTGCATATTTGAGGTTATTGATATTTCTCCTGGCAATCTTGATTCAAGCTTGTGCTTCTTCCATCCCAGCGATTCTCGTGATGTACTCTGCATAGAAGTTAAATAAGCAAAGTGATAGTATACAGCCTTGATGTACTTTTTCCTATTTGGAACCAGTCTGTTGTTCTATGTCCAGGCCATTTTTCTCATCATCCTTTTTTAAAGAAAAATTTATTGTTTTTGTGGTCTTTCAACTGAACTATGTCACCTAAGGACTGGGAACTCTGCAAATCTCAAGAATCTTTTCTCTACTTGTTAAGTTTTCTAGACTTTTAAAAAATGTACTTTAAGGAAATACAGAGAGATAAATGGCATTTTATGGGGATATACTGGTCTTTTTAAGATGCTCAGTTTAAACAACAATTCAATAATTAATTAATGCTATTGTTAATTTGAAAAATTTAAAGCTTATTTTGGGAAACATCTTCCAATTGAGAATCTGTAGCTTACTTTATCTTATTTAAAAGTATGCCTACAATAGAAAATATACAGTATATCTAAAAAACTTCATGTAAATAAATATGAATTCTCTTTTCTGTATCACTTTTTATTCAGTGAAATAATATCATTTATGTCACTGTATCAACTGTATGAAAAAGGTAGTCTAGACCTGATGTTAGTGCCATATTATACAATGAATTTATTGACAAGAAATAACACTTGGAATTTACATTTTGTCTTTTAAAAATTTGCTCAGTAATACTCCATTGTGTATATGTACCAAAGCTTTCTTATCCATTCATCTGCTGATGGACATCTGGGTTGTAAAAATTTGCTCAGTGTATTTTTGGAGTAGATTCTTTCTTTGAAGAAACAGATCCATATACTTGCATTGAGAAAGAAGATTGTGCAATATAAATGATTACTATTACAGAATAAAAACTAGCACAGAATTAGATGTGAAATATTTGAAATGAAGTTTATGTACTTTGGAGAAGTATATTGCAAAGAGTGAGTTTTGTAGCTGATCTTTTGATGGTATTTGGGTTTAAATCCCAGATTTATCACTCTCTATGTGAACCTGGATGGCCATTTAAAATTTCTAAGCCTATCTCCTCATTCTTAACAAGAATAACATTGGTTATTTTGAGTATTTAAATTCATGTCTGGCATATAGTTGAAAGTTAAAGTGAAAGATTAATCACTCAGTTGTGTCTGACTCTGTGACCCCATGGACTGTAGCCCACCAGTCTCCTCTGTCCATAGTATTCTCCAGGCAAGGATACTGGGGTAGTAGATCCCCTTCTCTAGGGGAATTTCCTGACCCAGGGATTGAGCCTTGTTCTCCTGCATTGCAGGCAGATTTTTCACTGTCTGAGCCACCAGGGAAGCCATTAAGGCATAAGAAAGATTAACTATACGAAGCCCTATTTCTCTTCCTTCTTTTGACTTCTAGAATAGGTTCTGATATCAGTTTCTGTTATAGCTCATGGTTTATGATAGGAAAGGTACAATAACAACTCCTTTTCTGTGACCATCAAGTTGGTATTCACAATCAGCTGGCAAAACTATCTGTGTTGGTTTGCACCATTAGAAGTATTGCTAACGCACCAATTTTAAAGATCTGTCTGCTCTGGGCACCAGAGGTACAACTGTTAAGTTTTAGTCAAGTTCAAACTTATATATTATTTAGCAATGTATGAATGAGTGAATTAATACATGTCTTTATAAATACAACAGAAGACATTCATTAGAAGTGGCTAAGAGAGAAAAGCCCATATTGCATGATATCACTTATATGTGGCACCTAAAAAGCTGAACTAGTAGATATAAGGGACCGGCATGGTGGTTACTAGGGACTGGAAGGTGGGGGGAGAAAGGTAATTATTGGTCAGAGAACAAACTTCCAGCTGGAAGTTCTAGGGATCTAATTATATTATAGTGATTATAATTATGTATTATGTTCTTGAAAGTTGCTAAGACAGTAGATTTTTAATATTCTCACCACAAAAATATGGTAGTTATATGATATGGTGTAAATATTAACAAATGCTATAGTGGTAATCATTTTGCAATATTTATGTGTATTAAGTCAACATGTTGTACATCTTAAACTCACAGTAAAAGTGAGGAAAAGTTAGTCATGTCCAACTCTTTGCAGCTTCATGGACTGTAGCACATGAGGCTCCTCTGTCCATAAAATTCTCCAGGCAAAAATATTGGAGTGGGTAGCCATTCTCTGATCCAGCGGATCTTCCTGACCCAGGAATTGAACCTAGGTGCCCCCCATTGCAGGCAGATTCTTTACCGGCTGAGCCACCAGGGAAGTCCAAAACTCACAGTATTGTATGTCAATTATATCTCAATAAAGGAGGAAAATAAAGAAAAGAAATGGCTGATCCACTTTGTAGATGGAAAACTATATATTAACTACCATAGTATTCTAAGCATAATTACAAATAGCAAAATACATTCTAAAAACCTAATAGTGAGTTTTAATATGAATTTATAGTTCACCCTTTGTAGAATTTGGCAAAGCCTCTGTTTAGATATAAAGGGTGTTTTTGTTTGTTTGTTTGTTTTTTCTTTTATATGTTTTTTACTTCTGGGAATGACTGCAACTTTGCTGCTTCTTATTCTTCTTAGTCTGAGTGATCTGCTCTGTGTCTCACACTATTTTTCCTCTTCCTTGGACTATGCGATGGTCACTCTCTTAAACTCATTTATTCACTAAATACATATGGTGTTGCTAATATGTATCAAGCACTGTTCTAAGTATTATAATGCAATGAAAAATGAGTGACAAAACCCCTGGACTTATAGTAATTTCTAGAAAAAGAGATAGAAAATAATATCCACACATCATTGTTTCAGGCAGTGCTAGGCTCTGCATAAAGAAGCAAGTACTATACAGAGTTGGGTAGAGAGAGTGAGGTTGCTGTGGTTTAGTGAAATATTTGAGATCTCTGTGAGGGGATGCTTCCTTGACTATAGACCTGCTAAAAGGTCTTGTGTTAAAAGAAAATTACAGACAACTTTTATTCTCTATCTTCAGTTGCCTTGCATTTCAGAGCCCTAATCAAACAGCAGGAAAAAAATTGCTTTTAAAATGTATTGCATAAAGCTTGATATGAGGTACTTACTCCTGGACATGGCTTCACCATGCATATACTCCTCCTCCATTCCTGTCTCTTCCTCATCCCCACTCTACATTTCTTTCCCTTATTCCCCTCTCTCTTTTCCCTTCCCTTTCTTTTCTTTTCTTTTTTCTTGTATTTCTCTGGCTCCTGTAGCTTGGCATTCATTGATTATCCATTTCGTGTCCCATGTTTATAGGATTCATCGACAGTAAAGGAAGAATTCTGAAGTTATGATGGAAATGACTGTAATATTCAAGAAGTGATCAATATAGAGATAAATATAATTCACATGATTATCTAAGTATAAAACTTTCAATTGGTTATTGTTTTGATATATTTTAAATTAAATTTGAATGAAATTTTAGTTTTGAAATGATATGAACTATCTAAGGAAAAGAAAAATGCAGTAAAGGTAAATTTCTGCACAGATTCTAGTATTTTTAAAAGTTATTTACAATAATTCTAGACAGGTGTTTCTTACAACATGAATAAAATACATTGATCATTTCTGCCCACTATGACTATTTAACAAATACAGCAAAGAAAACAGCTTTTATATTAGAAAAGCTGTAAATTTTTTATACTGACTCTATCAAACCTGGTCCCAACTGTGTTTATTTCGAGAACAAAATAGCTACATGAAACATGAAAAGTTCAATATTACCCAAGGCAGAGAAATGGTAATGTTTATTGTGTATCTGACACACACACAATAATATTTCTGTAATATTTAGTTATTAAAACAAACCTAAGAGGTTATCCATGTTGCTACTTTACAAATGAGCAGTTTCAGAGGGCAACTTTCCCAAAGTTAGTTATATATCAACCTCCTAAAAAGTTGGGATGTTAAAGGTCTTTCAAGACTGTAAAGAGCACACTCTTTACAGGGTCAAGAGAATATTCTCTCTAGAAAGGCAAGCAAACGTGGATAAGATGCTTGGATAAGGCAAAAGTAGACATGAAATACTGAATCAGCCAACTGATATTTTTCCTAGAATCGACTCCAGATGTAGATAAAGGTTCAAACTTTCCATCCAAGTAGTATTTTTAATTTGGATGGTGAAAGTTCAGGCAAAATCCAATCAGTATATTGATTTCCATTTTCTACAAATGAAGACAAAGGCATTTCTGGGTTTTTACATGCCATTCTTGATGTAATAATACCATCAAGAACATAATATTGAAATTTACTGTGGACTATTCCATTTTCATAACAATGCCAATTCTTGAGCCTAATATTTAAATACTAGATCAGTCCATAGTAATGAAATTGTTGATTGATATAAGAAATCGCTTAATGCATCTTACTCAAATTACTTTTATTTTCTATTACAATGTAAGTTAATAAAACAAAGAAGATGACACATTTAATCCTTTTGTAAAACAGTGTTCATTGCAC
>SJYC01067801.1:0-10934 GCA_006408675.1 Madoqua kirkii
TATCAGCTTATTCATTTTATTCTGATCTAAAAAATTAATTATAAAGTGAAAACATCTGATTTGGTTTTTAATTTGACTTTGAATATTATAATAAATAAAATCCTCCTCAAAAAATTAATTCCATTTCTTTTAACAAATGTCTGTTGTTTCTCTCCCATGTTTAAGCCACATTGCTAATGCTGGGGCAAGAATAAGTCAGATGTGACCACTGACTATTATCTAGGAGCTCACTGGAAAGTGAAATAGTAGTTATGAGATGATTCCATCAGCAGAATACTAGTCTCTTTCCTCTGGCTTAGTCAAGAGTGATAACTGGACAGCTACTAGGTGATGACACCTGTCTGGTGGGAGGAAATGTCCACAGCCAAAATTAAGTCTCCTGGAATGAAATCCTCTGAGGGGATCGGAAAGTAGACCTCTAAGGCAATCCCATGTGCAATGGGAAATAGCGATATTACATGTGCCTGCAGAAGAAAAAAAGGTGTATATCTCTCTGAACTAAAAGTTAAAAAAAAAATGATATCATCTATGGTCAAATACAGGAAAATAGAAGGGACATACGGATTTACTTAAATAGCATTGGACTATTCTTGGAGGATATTATTCAGAGGGAAGATCAGCTAATGTCCTGGGAGTAGGCAGAATAGACCTATATGTGACTCATGTACTCCCTACCAGTATAAATGAGCAAGCCTCTTAGATATACCATGATCACTTAACTTAAACAAGACCAGGAGTTGACTGTGGCTCAGATCATGAACTCCTTATGGCCAGATTCAGACTGAAATTGAAGAAAGTGGAGAAAACAACTAGACCATTCAGGTATGACCTAAACAAATCCCTTATAACTATACAGTTGATGTGAGAAATAGATTTAAGGGAGTAGATCTGATAGACAGAGTGCTTGATGAACTATGGACGAGGTTCGTGACATTGTTTAGGAGACAGGGATCAAGACAATCCCCAAGAAAAAGAAACGCAAAAAAGCAAAATGGCTGTCTGAGGTGGCCATACAAATAGCTGTGAAAACAAGGGAAGTGAAAAGCAAAAGAGAGAAGGAAAGATCTACCCATTTGAATGCAGAGTTCCAAGAATGGCAAGGAGAGATAAGAAATCCTTCATCAGCAATCAATGCAAAGAGAGGAACACAATAGAATGGGAGAGAATAGAGATCTCTTCAAGAAAATTAGAGATACCAGGGGAATATTTCACGCAAAGATGAGCTCAATAAAGGACTGAAATGGCATGGACCTAACAGAAGCTAAAGTTATTAAGATGAGGTAACAAGAATACACAGAAATACTGTACAAAAGAGATCTTCACAACCAAGATGATAACAACGCTGTGATCACTCACCTAGAGCCCGACATCCTGGAATGTGAAGTCAAGTTGGCCTTAGGAAGCATCACTATGAACAAAGCTAGTGGAGGTGATGGAATTTCAGTTGAGCTATTTCAAATCCTAAAATATGATGCTGTGAAAGTGCTGTACGCAATATGCCAGGAAATTTGGAAAACTCAGCAGTGGCCACATGACTAGAAAAGATCAGTTTTCATTCCAATCCCAAAGAAAGGCAATGCCAAAGGATGTTCAGACTACCGCACAATTGCACTCATGTCACACACTAGTGAAGTAATGCTCAAAATTCTCCAAGCCAGGCTTCAGTAGTACATGAACAGTGAACTTCTAGAAGTCCATGCTGGTTTCAGAAAAGGAAGAGAAACCAGAGATCAAATTGCCAACATCTGCTGGATCATGGAAAAGCAAGAGAGTTCCAGAAAAAAATAAAATATATTTCTGCTTTATTGACTATGCCAAAGCCTTTGACTGTGTAGATCACAATAAACTGTGGAAAAATCTGAAAGAGATGGGAATACCAGACCACCTGACCTGCCTCTTGAGAAATCTGTATGCAGGTCAGGAGGCAGCAGTTAGAACTGGGCACAAAACAGCAGACTGGTTCCAAATAGGAAAAGGAGTACGTCAAGGCTGTATATCGTCACCCTGCTTATTTAACTTCTATGCAGAGTACATCATGAGAAACGCTGGGCTGGATGAAGCACAAGCTGGAATCAAGATTGCCAGGAAAAATATCAATAACCTCAGATATGCAGATGACACCACCCTTATGACAGAAAGTGAAGAGGAACTTCACCTTGATGAAGGTGAAAGAGGAGAGTGAAAAAGTTGGCTTAAAGCTCAACATTCAGAAAATGAAGATCATGGCATCTGGTCCCATCACTTCATGGCAGATAGATGAGGAAATGGTGGAAACAGTGTCAGATTTTATTTTTCTGGGCTCCAAAATCACTGCAGATGGTGACTGCAGCCATGAAATTAAAAGACTCTTACTCCTTGGAAGGAAAGTTATGACCCACCTAGACATCATATTAAAAAGCAAAGACATTACTTTTCAATAAAGATCCATCTAGTGAAGGCTATGATTTTTCCAGTGGTCATGTATGGATGTGAGAGTTGGACTATAAAAAAAGCTGAGTGCTAAAGAATTGATGCTTTTGAACTGTGGTGTTGGAGAAGATTCTTGAGAGTACCTTGGACTGCAAGGAGATCCAACCAGTCCGTCCTAAAGGAGATCAGTCCTGGATATTCATTGGAAGGACTGATGCTGAGGCTGAAACTGCAATATTTTTGCCACCTAATGCGATGAGCTGACTCACTAGACAATACCCTGATGCTGGGAATGATTGAGGCAGGAGAAGCAGGGGATGAGAGAGGATTGAGATGATTGGATGGCATCATTGACTCAATTGACATGAGCTTGGGTAGACTCTGGGAGTTGGTGATGGACAGGAAGGCCTGGCAGGCTGCGCTTCATGGGATCACAAATAGTTGGACATGACTGAGCGACTGAATTGAACTGAAGTACAAACATATCTGCCCATAAAATAAAGTTATGATGGAAACATAAAAAATGTTAATTGTATTTATCTCTAAAGAAGTCGTAGGTGTATATTATTTACCACAGCTTTCTGTATTATTTTTTCTATAATATGTATATTCTGGCATAATTTTTATGTACAAAATTATAATTATTATATTTAGTCAACATGCAATATTATAAACAATTACTCTATACAGGTATTATGCTATTGTTTTTATATGCATATTTTCACAATTGTGAAATATTAACAATTTTGCATCACATTTTAGGGCTTTCCAAATGGCACTACTGGTAAAGAACCTGCTTGCCAATGCAGGAGACATAAGAGACACAGATTTGATCCCTGGGTGAGGAAGATTCCCTGGAGGAGGGCATGGCAACCCACTCCAGTATTCCTGCTTGGAAGATCCCATGGACAAATGAGCCTGGCTGGCTGTGGTCCATAGGGTCACAAAGATTCAGACACGACTGAAGCAACTGAGCACATGTATCACATTTTGTAGCTGAGTAAAGTAAGTTAAAGAAGATAACATTTACATGGAATAATATTTGCCCTTTCAGAAAGTTGGTTGACGTTTCAATGCAAAGTATTGATATATAATGAAAACATAAAGTAAAATTATATGTCAAGTATTCAACAGGCACTGGGTTTCTCATATTTTCATAAAAATCATTTCTTTTTTAAAAGTCAATTTTGTTATAACAAGAAAAAAGCTCTTCATGAATCAACAGCAAGATGACATAAGAAAATAATTGCTTATCAATATAGGATAGAGAACATTAGAGGGAAAATGATCATTTGTAAAAGAAAGAATGGCAGTGGAGGTCCAGTTTTTGTGTTACTGTATATGATGGATGAGTTAATTCCTCTGACTAATGAACCAAGTCCTTCTCTTGGCCAGAACTAATGAACTAGGATGTTTTGCAGACTCAATATTGTAAAGTATCCACTCCTCTGAAATAGACACGGGCCTTGATGACAGCTATCATATGTTAAATAATGATCATGGTGAAACCTTCCCTGAAGTCACTCATCTTTTTCTTCTTTTTCCTTAAAGGTGTTTGAAAGCTTGTGGGTGGAGGATATTAATGAAATATTACTAGCAGATCACTAGAGATTACCTAGTTTCAAAAGCATGAGATTTCTTTGTCATTTGGAGGATCATTATTAAAATTAGGAATGCGGCTTGACAATATTATTTATGTAATTTGACTCTATACAAATACTGGTAATATTATATGGCATGCTCTGCTATATAAAGGAGAAAGTAGAATTGTAGAGTAATCTCAAAAGATAAAGTCTCTGAAAAATATGGAAGTGGAAGGGATATCAGGACATCTGATGAATGTGACACTATTTGAAACTTAAACATGATTCACAAATTTTTCTTAGCACTCACAGAGGGAATTTCAATATCACAGAAACCTGGACAAGGAATGTCCCTTTTGTCAATATTGTGTTTTGTTATCCATGCATAATCTTTCTCTTACCGGAATAGCCAAAAGAGGATAAGAATGCTACTAATAAAACTTTTATTGATTTATTATTTTTTATTTATATTATCCAGGTTTCAGAAAATTGTCTTGCTTTAAATTGCTGCTAAAACTCTCGTGTCAAATTCCGAACGACCTCCTATATATTTGCATTTGACATCATAAGGCAGTGGTCAAAAAAAAAAAAAAATCAGAGGATTTAGTGCGTATAGTGCAGCACAGTGAAGTGTTTAGAACAATTTCTGTATTATTTTTCAGCATATGCAAATATTCTTTCCCAGCTGAAAGAATAAAAAATTACCTAATATATACATAACTTGTGTGCTTGGCATTCTTCTTAAATTTTATAAACAATAACCCATGTAATCCTCAAAAAATCTCATTAAGAATTTCTCAATTGTGGTGCCCATTTTAAAGATAAGAAAATAAGATAGCAACAGAGATTGATAAATCTGCCATTTTACAGTTGGAAGTGGCTGGTCAGGATTCAGTTCAGTCACTCAGTCATGTCCGACTCTTTGCAGTCCCATGGACTGCAGCATACCAGGCTTCTCTGTCCATTACCAGTTCCCAGAATATACTCAAACTCATGTCCATTGAGTCGGTGATACCATCTAATCATCTCATCCTCTGTCGGCCCCTTCTCCTCCCGCCTTCAATCTTTCCTAGCATCAGAGTCTTTTCCAGTGAGCCGATTCTTTGCATCAGGTGGCCAAAATATTGGAGTTTCAGCTTCAGCAGCATTCCTTCCAATGAATATTCAGGACTGATTTCCTTTAGGATGGACTGGTTGGATCTGCTTGCCATCCAAGAGGATCTCAAGAGCCCTTTCCAACACCACAGTTAAAAAGCACCAATTCTTTGGCACTCAGCTTTCTTCACACTCCAACTCTCACATCCATACATGACCACTGGAAAAACCATAGCCTTGACTAGATGGACTTTTGTTGGCAAAGTAATGTCTCTGGTTTTTAATATGCTGTCTAGGTTAATCATAGCTTTTCTTCCAAGGAACAAGCATCTTTTAATCTCATGGCTGCAGTTACCATCAAAAACAAAGGTGATTTATCTAAACAAACATGTTTTAGCTTAATACCCATTACCTGGAAGGAAGTGTTCCCAGAGGTGAGCCATTATGTATAATTTAAACTGGTAGGCAGAGAAACCAGAGATCAAATTGCCAATATCTGTTGGATCATAGAAAAAGCAAGAGTTCCAGAAAAACAAACAAACAAACAAATAAAAAAAACCCAAACAAAAAAAACCATCTACTTTTGCTTTATTGCCTATGTCAAAGCCTTTGACTGTGTGGATCACAATAAACTGTGGAAAATTCTCAAAGAGGTGAGAATACGAGACAGACTACCTGACTTGCCTCCTGAGAAACCTGTACGCAGGTCAAGAAGCAACAGTTGGAAGCAGACATGGAACAATGGACTGGTTCCAAATTGGCAAAGGAGTGTGTCAAGGCTGTATATTATCACTCTGTTTATTTAACATATGCAGAGTTCATCATGAAAAATGTCAGGCTAGATGAAGCACAAGCTGGAATCAAGATTGCTGGGACAAATGTCAATATCCTCAGATATGCAGATGACACCACCTTTATGGTGGAAAGCAAAGAGAAAGTGAAGAGCCTCCTGATGAAAGTGAAAGAGGAGAATGAAAATGTTGAATTGAAACTCAGCATTCAAAAACAAAGATCATGGCATCTGGTCGTATCACTTTATGGCAAATAGATGGGGAAACAATGGAAACAGTGACAGACTTTATTTTTCTGGGCTCTAAAATCACTGCAGATAGTGATTTGCAGCCATGAAATTAAGACACTTGCTCCTTGGAAGAAAAGTTATGACCAACCTAGACAGCACATTAAAAAGCAGAGACATTACTTTGTCCACAAAGGTCCTTATCGTCAAAGCTATAGTTTTTCCAGTGGTCATGTAGGGATGTGAGAGTTGGACTATAAAGAAATCTGAGTGCCAAAGAACTGATGCTTTTGAACTGTGGTGTTGGAGAAGACTCTTGAGCGTCCCTTGGACTGCAAGGAAATCCAACCAGTCCGTCCTGAAGGAAATCAGTCCTGAATATTCATTGGAAGGACTGATGCTGAAGCTGGAATTACAATACTTTGGCCACCTGATGTGAAGAACTGACTCATTTGAAAAGCCCCTGATGCTGGGAAAGATTGAAGGTGGGAGGAGAAGAGGTGGACAGAAGATGAGATGGTTGGACGGCATCATCAATTGGGTGGACATGAGTCTGAGCAAGCTCCGGGTGTTGGTAATGGACAGGGAAGCCTGGCGTGCTGCGGTCCTTGCTGGTGCACAGAGTGGGACAAAACTGAGTGACTGAACTGAGTGCAGCTGTCACTGATCAGAGTTACAGCCAGGCAATATGGCTTCAAAGTCATTGCTGTTAATCATTAGTCTTTGGTATCGTCCCTCTGGGTTTAATAACATCCTAATCAAATCAAGTACTGGCAGAAAATCCTGGATTTCAACCCCGAATCCTATCATTTACTAGCAAACACTGGGTAAGTTCCTTTAGTTTCTATTAGTCCCAGTTTCTGTGTGCATAAAATACACATAATGGCATTGATCTAATTAACATGTTATATGGATAAATGGGATAATGTAGAGACTCTGTTTTTCTTCTCTTCTGTTTTTTTTTTTTTTTTCTTTTCCCTCCAGTTTTGGAAGAACTGGAAGAAAGGAAAATGGAAACTCAAATCCTGTCACCTAGATCTTCCCCCGCCCCATATCTCAACCTGCCATTGTTCTTACTTCATTGATTATCAGATATTTTCCTTAATTGGATAGCTCTTAAAGTGGTGAGCCTGTCTATCTTTCTGGCTTCCGAGGTTGTACTAGTGGTGAAGAATTCACCTGCCATTGCAGGAGACATAAGAGAGGTGGATTCAGTCCTTGGATCCAGAAGATTTCCTGGAGGAGGGCATGGCAACCCACTCCAGTATTCTCACCTGGAGAATCCCACGGACAGAGGCGTCTGGTGGGCTGCAATCTATAGTGTTTTCAAAAAGTCAGACGTGACAAGAGATTTAGCATGCACGCACATCTATTTTTCAGAGTTGAAAGAATAGTGTCTTTAGTTAATATGACATAGAATTGCAATAAATAAGAATCTAAGCAGAAAACTATTATTCTGGGATCACTACACAAGAGTGAGCTGAGGTGGGAATTAAGATGCCATTACTAACACATGTTCAAACACTGGCACCTGATTCCTGTGCTTGGGACTGATTTGTCAGTATTTTGGATGTCCTCCTAGAAAAACTGAGGAACTACGCCCTGTATTTTTTCTTTGGACAATCTCTCCCACTTACATAAGCAACAGAATAATTAAAATGACCAAGGCAGTAATTTCCCACCCTCTCAGATCTGTCAGGATGCTCTCAGCCTTATAGACAAATAAGGGAAGAACATTTTGATTTTCTACATTCTTCCCAATTGTCTTTCACTTTTTAGTTTCCCTGGTGGCTCAGAGGGTAAAGCGTCTGCCTGCAATGTCGGAGATCTGGGTTCGATTCCTGGATTGGGAAGATCCCTTGGAGGAAGAAATCACAACCTACTTCAGTACTCTTGCTTGGAAAATCCCATGGATGGAAAAGCCTGTAGGCTCTAGTCTATGGTAGGCTACAGTCTATGGGGTTGCAAAGAGTCGGACACGACTAAGCGACTTCACTTTCACTTCACTTTTTAGCTCCATCTCAATACTCATCTATTTTCTTAGTAATCAATGGATCTCTCTCATTACTGACTAAAATTCAGAAATTGCTAAGTTAGCTTCATCTTTTATCTGTCCTGTGTTGGCTTTCTGGACCGATTCTCAATTGATTATACATTCTCTACTGTTGATTTAACATTGTGCCTTTTCTTTTAATAAACTAGTCTCTTCAAAATGCTTTTTTTTCTTTCTAAGAAAAACATGTTTCACTAACATATCAATTGTAACAAGGAATTTTAATAATTTATCTCCTATTTACAGGCAAGACCATCTTTTTTACGTGTTCTCTCTCCAATTTGTTATGCTTCCTATCACTATTCATCTATTTTATTGATACACTTTCTTCATTATTTCTTAAAGACAGTACATCCTTGGTCTCTAACTGATGACATATTTAGAAAATTTATGCTGTTGTTTTATTGTCTTGTGTATTTCTTCCTTCACAAGATAGGGTGAATTGGGTGGTTTAAAAAAAAAAATTGCATTCTTACCTAGCCCAGTCCTATAGTGTTATATCCTGTTTCAAGAAACACTGACACAGCTGATTTACATGTTTCATAAGTCTTGTTCTTTTCCTGATCATCCTCTACTCTTCTCTACTCTTCAGGTAAACCACATCAGTGTACAGATTGCCCAAATTATTTGTACACTTGCATTTCCTCTTTGTCATTCTCTTAAAACAATAAGACATATATTTCTTTTCTTAATATATTTATAAGCATATCAAATTGATAATAGCTGTTTTTAATTTTTAGAATCATTTGATTACTATTGTGATGCTTAAAATTAATAAAGTAGTAAAATTCTCCATTATTTTTAGATAGGCCTAACTTGTATTCATTTTCTACTGTGAGATTTATAGCATTTTTTACCAACCTTATGTGAAATGCTTACCTATAAAATTTCATAAAAATAAAATTCAAAAATAGCATAAAGTCAAATGTAATTAACTTGACAAGTAGCTAGTTAGATATGTACATTCATTCTGGCCATTCTTTAGCTATAAATTTTATTTATGGTTTTGAAATTATAATTATTATAAAAGTTATTTTATAATTAGTAATAAGAAACATTGAGTCAAACATCAGAGTTATTTGGAGACTCTGGCCACCTCTCAATTATTTATCTGCACGGACATTGTCTTCTATTCGAGTACGAAAAAAGATTTCAGTACTCTAATCACTGGAGAACATTTTATTCATTATGTGACTCTTTGGTGCACATATAATCTTTTTCAAGATGGTCAGGTATATGTGGTTTGCCCTATCAGTGATTTAATCACAATTGTATAATTAATTACAGCTTCCCACATGGTCAGTGGTAAACAGTCTGCCTGCAGTGCAGGTGATCCATGAGTTGGGAAAATCCCCTAGAGAAGGAAACATGAGGTCTCAAAGAGTCTGACAGGACTTCGGCAACTGAGTATGCAACACTATAATTAATCATGTTTTATACCGATGTTAATATATGAATGTCCTATTTTTAACTATAAAGCGTTGGTAACAATAGTGTTTAACATGCAAATATTTTGTTTTACTGTTTTATGACATTCTTTGATAACTTCACAATTTATAAATTAAAAGAACTAACACAGCTATCATAAAAATAATCCCTCTGTGAGTGCTATGAGAAAATAAATGTGTTTTTAATTGATCAGTAAATTAATGACCACTCATTTTCTGCAAAGAATGTCTTTGGCAAGAAAAAAAGCAGAAGACAACAACCAACAGAAAAACAATTTGTGCAGCTCTGTGACTCTGTTTACCTCCCTGTAGTACAAATACCTCACTGTAATTCCTCTCCTTGGCCCTAAGATTACACTAGTTATGGTGGCCTCTTAGATATGCCTTGATGTTTTGCTGAGTGACTACTTTGTAGAAAATCCTTCTTTTATTCTTGAACAAGCAAACCTTAAACTAGTCAAACCCAATCACACTTTTTATATTTTCCCTTAATAGACTTAAATTCTCTTTCTGCCAGAGCCTTCAAGAGACAGCTGGGTACTCCAGGTATTTTTTCCTCATTCACATTTAAATTAATGAATTTTGTTGTTTAGTCACTAAGTCATGCCCAGCTCTTGAGACCTCATGGACTGTAGCCTACCAGGCTCCTCTGTCCATGGGATATCCCAGACAAGAATACTGGTGTGTGTTGCCATTTCCTTCTTCAGGAAATCTTCCTGATCCAAGTATTGAACCTGGGCCTCCTTCATTGCACGTGGATTCTTTAACAACTAAGCCACCAGGGAAGCCCAAATTAATAAATAAGTTTCTTTAAAAGTCAATAGTAAATTTTCCTCTCATTAATACATCTCTTCTTACCTATTCTGAAATTTGGGATCTGTAATTACAAAAACAAACTCATCACCAAAGTAATCATGTCAGTAAACATTTCGATACTTTGAGTCATATCTAGGTGCAGGTGTTACGTATATGATCAAACTTAAAATTATCTTAGTTATCTCAGTCCTGGATGGCTTCCTCTTTTCTTTATTGTAATACAAAAGAATCCATTGGTAATAAAATATTTTTAAACAAAGTTATTAGTGGAAAGATAATATGAATTAATCATTTTTATAACTCCTATCTTCCTAGTCTCTTTACATTGCTGCAAGCAATTATATAAGGAATTCTGGAATGCCTATTCTCTGGAACACAAAATATGTAAAAGAATATAAAATCTATAGGAGATGAAACATTGAGAGATAGAGTTGGTGAAGTAATCAGGTAGTTAGCAAAACACAAAGGAAATACTGTTCAAATTAATAAGTAATTTTCAGAAAGTAGTAATT
>SJYC01067802.1:0-32571 GCA_006408675.1 Madoqua kirkii
TGTAAGGAGATCCAACCAGTCCATTCTGAAGGAGATAAACCCTGGGATTTCTTTGGAAGGAATGATGCTAAAGCTGAAACTCCAGTACTTTGGCCACCTCATGCGAAGAGCTGACTCATTGGAAAAGACTCTGAAGCTGGGAGGGATTGGGAGCAGGAGGAGAAGGGAATGACAGAGGATGAGATGGCTGGATGGCATCATGGACTCGATGGACGTGAGTCTGAGTGAACTCTGTGAGTTGGTGATGGACAGGGAGGCCTGGAGTGCTGCGATTCATGGGGTTGCAAAGAGTCGGACGCAACTGAGACTGAACTGAACTGAAATGAAAATATATAAATAATGCTGCCATTATTTTCCATAGTTTGCTGTAATCAAATAAACATAGTATTTATAGATGATATTAATCAGTGCTATACATTTTCTTCTTTTAATAAAAATCTAGGAGCCAGTCATTATTTTATTTTCAATGTTATTAATGCAGGAAAAAATTAAGAAAAGTTGTTAATACCTTAGAAATTTTCTTTTAAGTTTTTTTTTTTATTATTCTTGCAACCAATAAACATCATGAACTGTGATTTCTGGCATTTAAGGTTAACGAAAGATATGCAGGACTCTGGATATGATGATAAACAATAACATTTTTAAAATTTAAATTTTTATATATGCTAGAACCAAAGCAAAGATTCCATCATTTTTAGTAAATTTTTGCCTAACACTATCATAGGTTAATAACTCTTCTATAAACAAAGATGGTTGTTTGGGTACCAGAAACAGGAGCCCTGGTTTTGTTAGGCTGACATCACAGTCACTCATGGAAAGCATATGGTCTCTGTAAAGAAACATTCACCCCCCAATAAACAGACTGAAGCCAAAAACCAAAAGAGTGCTTTCAGGAAATGTAAACAATATGGTAGTAAAGGCAAGAAAGTTCTATTAAGTACAACACATAATTGAAGTGTTAATCTAAAACATTAATGTTGAATGGAAAGATATGTACCTTTTGAAAAAGCTAGCTACTAATTATAAATGTTTACCTGTACAAGTACTGTTTTGAATATTTTACCTTTAAACCTCATCACAATTCTATGAGCTAACTATTAGTACTATTATCCCATCACTTTATAGACAAGGAAACTGAGGCAGAAAGAATAAGACTCTTCCTCTGGCTTCTGACCTAAAAGATGATAGAGCTGAGAGTTGAACCCATGCACTTAAACACTGTGAGACACCGAGGTTTGAGAGGAAATAAAGCTTCAATGACAGTTTACCATTTCAGTGATATTTGGCATACTAAATTGTTTGTACTTGAGATAAGTCACATCTGCTATGAAGCTAGATCTCCTTTGAAATCATTAAGCACAAGGTGCCACCATTCACAACACCATTGATGCTACAAAATTAATACTTGCTACTATTGTCATTGGAGAAGGAAATGGCAACCCACTCCAGTACTCTTGCCTAGAGAATCCTGTGGACAGAGGAGCCTGGTGGGCTGCTGTCCATTTGGTTGCACAGAGTCAGACACGACTGAAGTGATGCAGCAGCAGCAGCAGGAGCAGCAGCAGCAGCACTATTGTCATTAAAAGATAATGATAATATATTTTAAGAAAGAGGAGAGTGAAAAAGTTGGCTTAAAGCTCAACATTCAGAAAACTAAGATCATGGCATCCGGTTCCATCACCTCATGGCAAATAGATGGGGAAACAGTGGAAAGAGTGGCTGACTTTATTTTGGGGGGCTCCAAAATCACTGCAGATGGTGACTGCAGCCATGAAATTAGAAGACACATACTCCTTTAAAGGAAAGTTTTGACCAACCTAGACAACATATTAAAAAGCAGAGACATTACTTTGCCAACAAAGGTCTGTCTAGTCAAGGCTATGGTTTTTCTAGTAGTCATGTATGGATGTGAGAGCTGAACTATGAAGAAAGCTGAGTGCCAAAGAATTGATGCTTTTGAGCTGTGGTGTTCGAGAAGACTCTTGAGAGTCCCTTGGACTGCAAGGATGTCCAACTAGTCCATCCTAGAGGAGATCAAACCTGAGTGTTCATTGGAAGGACTGATGTTGAAGCTGAGACTCCAATACCTGGCCAACTGATGTGAAGAGCTGACTCATTTGAAAAGACCCTGATACTGGGAAAGATTGAGGGCAGGAGGAGAAGGGGACGATGGAGGATGAGATGGTTGGATGGCATCACCAACTCAATGGACATTGGTTTGGGTGGACTCCGGGAGTTGGTGATGAACAGGGAGGCCTGGCATGCTGTGGCCCATGGGGTCGCAAAGAGTCAGATATGACTGAGCAACTGAACTGAACTATTATCATTAAGAAATAGATATTATTTTAACCGTAAGCATATATATAATTCAGAGGTATTAAATACATTCTCAATTTTCATAACCATCACCACTACCTATATCTCAAACTCTTTTATCACCCTTACCAAAAGCCGTGCACCCATTAGGCAGTAACTTTCCCCTCTCATTCCCCCCACCCTGGGATCTCTATTTTACTTGAAGTCTCTATGAGTTTGACTGTTTTAGTCACTTCACATAAATGAGGGAATAATATAATATTTGCCCTTTGTTTCTGGCTTATTTCACTGACCATAATATTTCTAGTTGAAGCATAGTTGACTTACAGTGTTGTATTAGTTCTGGTTTACAAATATTAACTGGGGATTCCCAGGTGATACAGTGATAAAGAATCTGCCCGTCAATGCTGGTAATGCAAGGGACATGGGTTCCATCCCTAGGCTAAGAAGATCCCCTGGAGTAGGAAATGGCAACCCACTTCAGCATTCTTGCCTGGAAAATTTTATGGACAGAGGAGCCTGGTGTACTACAGTCCATGGGCTCACAAAGAATCAGACAAAACTGGGCAGCTGAGCACGTGCTCATAAAAGTTATTATGTATGTATATATACATCCATGTTTTAAATATACATTTCTTTTTTAAAAAGTTTATATATATATATATGATCTTTCCACGTGGCATGTGGTGCCTTGGTTCCCTGGCCAGGCAACAAATCTGCACTCCCTGCGTGGTAAGCACACAGTCTTAACCCACTGACAGCCAAGGGAAGTTCCTACACTTCAATATCTTGGCTATTGTAAATAATGAGGTAGTGAGGCTATGAACACTGGAGTGTTAAGGTGCATATGTCTTTTTAAACTAGCATTTTCATATTCTTCAGATATATACTCAGTAGTGAAATTGCTGGATATGATAGTTTAGGTTTCTGAGGAATTCACTATTACATTCCATAGTGACTGTACCATCTTACATTTCCATCAACAGTGAACTATGGTCCCTTTTGTCCTTCATTATTTCCAAATTTATTATTTATTACATTGTTTTATTTATTTATCTATTTTTTAATTGAAGAATAGTTGTTTTACAGAATTTTGTTGTTTTCTGTCAAACCTCAACATGAATCATCCATAGGTATACATATGTCCCCTCCCTCTTGAAACTCCCTCTCAAATCCCTCCCCATCCCGCCCCTTTAGGTTAGTACAGAGCCCCTGTTTGAGTTTCCTGAGCCATGCAGCAAATTCCCATTGGCTGTCTATTTTACATATGGTAGTGTAAGTTTCCATGTTACTCTCTCCATGCACCTCACTCTCCCCACCCCTCTCCTTGTGTCCATAAGTCTGTTCTCTATGTTTCTCCATTGCTGCCTTGCAAATAAATTCATCAGTCCCATCATTCTAGATTCCATATATATGTCTTAGTATATGATATTTATCTTTCTGTTTCTGACTTACTTCACTCCATATAATAGGCTCTAAGTTCATTCACTTCATTAGAACTGACTCAAATGCATTCTTTTTTATGGCTGAGTAATATTCCATTGCATATATGTACCATAACTCCATCCATTCATCAGTCGATGGACATCTAGGCTGCTTCAATGTTCTAGTCACTGTAAATAGTGCTGCAATGAACACTGGGGTACAGGTGTCTTTTTCCGTTTTGGTTTCCTCAGGGTATATGCCTCAGAGTGAGATTCTTGGATCATATGATGATTTTTATTCTTAGCTTTTAAATAAATTTTCGTATCATCTTCCATAGTGGCTGTATCAATTTACATTTCCACCAACAGTACAAGAGGGTTCTATTTTGATGATAACCATTCTTTCAGGTGTTAGGTGATATTTCATTTTGGTTTTGATTTGCATTGCCCAAATAATTAGTGATGTTGAGCATCATTTCATATGCCTATGTCTTCTTTGGAAAATGTCTATTCAGGTCTTCTGCCATTTTTTAATTGGGTTGCTTGCTTTTTCATACTGAGTTATTTATATGAGCTCTTTATATATTTACGATATTAACCCTTTATCAAATATAATTTACAAATATCTTCTCTTCAGTAGGTTGCCTTTTTATTTATAAATCTCTTCACTGTATAAAATCTTTTATGTACAACATAATAAATAAACTATGTTGTTGTTGTTGTTCAGTCTCTAAATCATGTCCAACTCACTGTGACCTCATGCATTGTAACATGCCAGGCTCCTCTGTCCTCCAAAATCTCTGGAATTTGCTGGAATTCATGTCAGTTGAGTCAGTGTGCTTGTTTTTTCATATTGAGTTATTTATATGAGCTCTTTATATATTTAAGATATTGACCCTTTATCAAATATAATTTACAAATATCTTCTATTCAGTAGGTTGCCTTTTTATTTTATTTATGAATCTCTTCGCTGTATAAAATCTTTTATGTACAACATAATAAATAAACTATGTTGTTGTTGTTCGGTCTCTAAATCATGTCCAACTCACTGTGACCTCATGCATTGTAACATGCCAGGCTCCTCTGTCCTCCAAAATCTCTGGAATTTGCTGAAATTCATGTCAGTTGAGTCAGTGATGCTATCTAATCATCTTATCCTCTACCTCTCCCTTCTCCTTTTGCCTTCAGTCTTTCCCAGCATCAGGGTCTTTTCCAAAAATTCAGTTCTTCGCATTAAGTAGCCAAAGTATTGGAGCTTCAGCTTTAGCAACAGTTCTTCCAGTGAATAATCAGGGTTGATTTCATCTAGATTGACTAGTTTGATCTCCATGCAGTTCAAGGGACTCTTGAGAGTCTTCTCCAGCACCGCAATTCAAAAGAATAAATTCTTTGGTATTCAGTTCTTTTTTTTTATGGTCCAATCCTCACGTCCATATATAACTACTGGAAAAATCATATCTTTGACTATAGGACCTTTTTAAGCCATGTGATATCTAATATACTGTCTAGGTTGCTCAGTTTTCCTTCTAAGGAGCAAGTGTCTCTTAATTTGATGGCTGTGGTCGCCATCCATAGTGATTTTGGCTCCCAAGAAAACAAAATCTGTCACTGCTTCTACTTTTTCCCCTTCTATTTGTCATGAAGTGAAGGGACCAGGTACCATTATCTTAGTTTTTTGAATATTGAGTTTCAAGCCAGCTTTTTCACTCTCCTCTTTCATCCTTATCAAAAGGCTCTTTAGTTCTGCTTTAGTTTCTGCCATTAGAGTGATATTGTCTGCATATCTGTGGTTATTGATATTTCTCCCAGCAATCTTGATTCATCCAGCCCAGCATTTCACATGTTGTACAGTGCATATAAGTTTAAAAAGCAGAGTGACAATATACAGCCTTGTCATACTCCTTTCCTAATTTTGAACCAGTCATTTGTTCCATATCTGGTTCTAACATGCATACAGGTAAGGTGATGTGGTACTCCCATCTCTTGAAGAATTTTGTGATCCACTCAGTCAAAGGCTTTAGCATAGTCAATGAAGCAGAAATACTAGATGTTTTTCTGGAACTCCTTTGCTTTCTCTATGATCCAAGAAATGTTGGCAATTTGATTCTGGATTCTCTACTCTTTGAAATCCAGCTTGTACATCTAGACATTCTCAATTCACATTTGGCTGAAGCCTAGTTTGAAGGATTTTGAGCATAACCTTGCTAGCATATGCTGTGCTGTGCTTAGTTACCCGGGCATGTCTGATTCTTTGCAACCCTTTGGACTGTAGCCAGCCAGGTTCCTCTGTCTATGGAATTCTCCGGAGAAGAATATTGGAGTGGGTTGCCATTTCCTTCTCCAGGGGATCATCCCAACCCAGGGACTGAATCCAGGTCTCTCACATTGCAAGCAGATTCTTTAACATTTGAGCCACCAGGAAAGCCCTGCTAGCATATGAAATGAATGCAATTTACAGTAGTTTGAACATTCTTAGGCAGTGCCCTTCTTTGGGATGTGAATTAAAAACTGACCTTTTCCAATCCTGTGGCCTCTGCTGAGTTTTCCAGATTCGAGGGTAGCACTTTAAGAGTGTTATCTTTTAGGATTTTAAGTAGCTCGGCTAGAATTCTATCACTCCCACTAGCTATGTTTGTAGTAATGCTTCCTAGGGCCCAGTTGACTTCACACTTCAGGATATCCAGTTCCAGGTGAGAGATCACACCATCAAGACTATGCAGGTCATTAAGACCATATGTATATAGTTCTTCTGTGTATTCTTCCCACCTCTTCTTAATCTCTTCTGCATCTGTTAGATCCTTATCACTTCTGCCCTTTATCTTGCCCATCCTTGCATGAGATGTTCCCAGGCTATCTCCACTGTTTTTGAAAAGAGCTCTTGTTGTTGTTGTTGAGTCAGTCATGTCTGAGTCTTTGTGACCCCCATGGACTGCAGCATGCCAGGCTTTCCTGTTCTTCACCATCTCCAGGAGCTTGCTCAAATCCATGTCCATTGAGTCGGTGATGCCATCCCACCATCTCATCCTCTGTCGTCCCCTTCTTCTCTCTCCTTCAGTATTTCCCAGCATCAGGGTCTTTTCTAATGAGCCAGCACTTCACATCAGATGGCCAAATATTAGAATTTCAGCTTTAGTATCAGTCCTTCCAATGAATATTCAGAACTGATCTCCTTTAGGATGGACGGATTGTATCTCCTTGCGGTCCAAGGGACTCTCAAGAGTCTTCTCCAACACCACAGTTCAAAAGCATCATTTCTTTGGTGTTCAGCTTTCTTTATGGTCCAACACTCACATCCACACATGACTACTGGAAAATATCTCTAGCCTTACCCATTCTATTCTTTTCCTCTATTTCTTTACATTTTTGACTTAATAAGGCTTTCTTATCTCTCTTTGCTATTCTCTAGGGTGCTGCATTCAGTTGAGTATGTCTTTCTTTTTCTTGCCTTTCACTTCTCTTCTTTCCTTAGTTATTTGTAAAGCTTTCTCAGTAACCACTCTGCCTTCTTGCATTTCATTTTCCTGGGCTTGGTGTTGATCACTCCCTTCTGTACAATGTTATGAAGCTCCATCCATAGTTTTTTCAGGTACTCTGTCTGCCAGACCTAATCCCTTGAATCTGTTCGTCACCTGTACTGTTTAATTGCAAGGGTTTTTATATAGGTCATACCTGAATGGCCTAGAGGTTTTCCCTACTTTCTTCAAGTTAAGCTTGCATTTTTCTGTAAGGAGCTCATGATCACCACAGTCAGCTCCAGGTCTTGACTTTACTCACTATATGGATCTTCTCAGTCCTCAGACCATCTCGTTATATCTATGTGGAGAGTCATCTCTTGTGTTGTTGAAAAAGAATGTTTGCTATGACCAGGGTGTTCTCTTGACAAAACTCTGGTAGCCTTTGCCCTACTTCATTTTGTAGTCCAAGGCCAAACTTGCCTGTTATTCCAGGTATCTCTTGACTTCCCACTTTCTTATTCTAATACCCTGTGTGAAAAGGACATCTTTTTTTTTTTTTTTTGTATTAGTTTCAGAAGATGTTGTAGATCTTCATAGAACTGGTCAACTTCAGCTTCTTCAGTATCAGTGGCTGGGACATAGACTTGGATTGCTGTGATGTTCAATGGTTTGCCTTGGAAACATACAAAGATTTTTCTGTTGTTTTTGAGATTGCACCCAGGTACTGCATTTTGGACTGCTTTCTTGACTATCAGGGGTACTTCATTTCTTCTAATTGATTCTTGCACCCACTAGTAGATATAATGGTCATCTAAATTAAATTCACCCATTTAATTTTAGTTCACTGATTTTAGTACATTTTAGTTCACTGATTCCTAAGATGTCAATGTTCAGTCTTTCCATTTCTGCTTGTCCACATCCAATTTATCTTGGTTTGTGGACCTGACATTCCAGGTTCCTATGAAATACTGTTTTTTACATAATCAGGTTTTATTTTCATCACCAGACACATCCACAACTGAGCATCGTGTCTCCTTTGGCCAAGCCACTTCATTTTTTCTGCTGCTGTTAGTAACTGCCCTCCACTCTTCCTCAAAAGCATATTGGGCACTTTACAATCTGGGGGCTCATCTTCTCATGTCATATCTTTTTGCTTTTTCATATTGTTCATGGGGTTCTCATAGCATGAATAGAGGAATGGGTTGCCCTTTCCTCCTTCAGTGAACCACGTTTTTTTAAAAAGTCTTCACTATGACCTGTCCATCTTGCACTCAAGATGGATGTACATGAGACATGCCATGAAAGGCACGGCTCATAAACTTCATTGAATTACACAAACCTTTCACATGACAAGGCTGTGATCTGTGAACGGGAGATCAATTATAGTAATATAGGTGGCTCAGCTGGTAAAGAATCCATCTCCAGTTCAGGAGACCCCTGTTCAATTCCTGGGTCAGGGAGATCTCCTGGAAAAGGGATAGACTACCCACTCTAGTATTCATGTGCTTCCCGAGTAGAAGTAGATGGTGGTTCAGATGGTAAAGAATTCGTCTTCAGTGTGGGAGATCTGGGTTCAATCCCTGGTTTGGGAAGATCCCCTGGAGGAGGGCATGGCAACCCACTCCAGTGCTCTTGCCTGGAGAAACCCCATAACAGAGGCGCCTGGTGGGCTACAGTCCATGGGATTGAAAAGAGTTGGACACAATTGAGCAACTAAGAGCAACAGCACATAATATAAAATTAGATTCCATTTGTTTATATTTGGCTTTGCTTCCCTTGTCTGAGGAGACAGAACAAAAAAAAAAAAACAAACAATTATTGCTACATGTCTAAGAGCCTACTGCTTATATTTTCTTCTATGAGTTTATGCTTTCATGCCTTACACTTCAGCATTTAATTCATTTTGAGTTCACTTTTGGTTGAAGAAATATTCTAATTTCATTCTTTTGCATGTAGCTACCCAGAATAAAGCATCTGTCTACAATGTGGGTTCGATCCTTGGGTCGGGAAGATTCCCTGGAGAAGGAAATGGCAACCCACTCTAGTACTCCTGCCTAGAAAATCCCGTGGATGGAGGAGCCTGGTGCAGGTAGAAATATTCTAATTTCATTCTTTTGCATGTAGCTACCCAGAATAAAGCATCTGTCTACAATGTGGGTTCGATCCTTGGGTCGGGAAGATTCCCTGGAGAAGGAAATGGCAACCCACTCTAGTACTCCTGCCTAGAAAATCCCGTGGATGGAGGAGCCTGGTGCAGGCTACTGCTCCTGGTGTGGTAAAGAGTTGGACACAACGGAGCGACTTCACTTCACCCAGATTCTCAAGCTTCACTTGCTGAAGAGACTCTCTTTTCCCCATTGATGTTTTTCTTGGTTTTGCCATAGGTTAATTGACCTTAGGTGTGAGAGTTTATTTCTGGGCTCTCTCTTCTGTTCCATTGATATGTGTGTCTGTTTTGCCATCAGTGGCATACTGTTTCAATTACCATACCTTCATAGTGTAGTCAGGAAACATGATACATCCAGCTTTGTTTTCTTGCAAGATTGCTTTGGTTATTTGAGGTCTTTCATAGATGATGCTGTGAAAGTGATGCACTCAATATGCCAGCAAATTTGGAAAACTCAGCGGTGGACACAGGACTGGAAAAGCTCAGTTTTCATTCCAATCCCAAAGAAAGGCAATGCCAAAGAATGCTCAAATTACTGCACAGTTGTACTCATCTCACACACTAGTAAAGTAATGGTCAAAATTCTCCAAGCCAGGCTTCAGCAATATGTGAACTATGAACTTCCAGATGTTCAAGCTGGTTTTAGAAAAGGCAGAGGAACCAGAGATCTAATTGCCAACATTCGCTGGATCATGGAAAAATCAAGAGAGTTCCAGAAAAAACATCTATTTCTTCTGTATTGACTATGCCAAAGCCTTTGACTGTGTGGATCACAATAAACTGTGGAAAATTCTGAAAGAGATGGGAATACCAGACCACCTGACCTGCCTCTTGAGAAACCTGTATGCAGGTCAGGAAGCAACAGTTAGAAATGGACATGGAACAACAGACTGGTTCCAAATATATGTCAAGGCTGTATATTGTCACTCCACTTATTTAACTTCTATGCAGAGTACATCATGAGAAATGCTGGTCTGGAAGAAGCACAGGCTGGAATCAAGATTGCCAGGAGAAATATCAATAACCTCAGATATGCAGATGACACCACCCTTATGGCAGAACATGAAGAGGAACTAAAAAGCCTCTTGATGAAAGTGAAAGAAGAGAGTAAAAAGTTGGCTTAAAGCTCAACATTCAGAAAACTAAGATCATGGTATCTGGCCCCATCACTTCATGGCAGATAGATAGGGAAACAGTGGAAACAGTGTCAGACTTTATTTTGGGGAGCTCCGAATCACTGCAGATGGTGATTGCAGCCATAAAATTAAAAGATGCATACTCCTTGAAAGGAAAGTTATGACCAACCTAGATAGTGTATTGAAAAGCAGAGACATTACTTTGCCAACAAAGGTCCATCTAGTCAAGGCTACGGTTTTTCCAACGGTCATGTATGGATGTAAGAGTTGGACTGTGAAGAAAGCTGAGCACCGAAGAATTGATGTTTTTGAATTGTGGTGTTGGAGAAGACTCTTGAGAGTGCCTTGGACTGCAAGGAGATCCAACCAGTCTATCCTAAAGAACATCAGTCCTGGGTGTTCACTGGAAGGACTGATGCTGAAGCTGAGACTCCAATACTTTGGCCACCTGGTGCGAAGAGCTGACTCATTGAAAAGACCCTGATGCTGGGAGGGATTGGGGGCAGGAAGAGAAGGGAACATCAGAGGATGAGATGGCTGGATGGCATCACTGACTTGATGGACATAAATTTGACTGAACTCTGGGAGTTGGTGATGGACAGGGAGGCTTGGCATGCTGTGATTCATGGGGTTCCATAGAATCAGACACGACTGAGCTACTGAACTGAACTGATAGTTTCGTAGAAATTTTAAAATTATTTGTTTTAATTTTGTGAAAAATGCCATTGGTATTTTGATAGGGATTACATTGACTCTTAGAAGGGAACATCAGAGGATGAGATGGCTGGATGGCATCACTGACTTGATGGACATAAATTTGACTGAACTCTGGGAGTTGGTGATGGACAGGGAGGCTTGGCATGCTGTGATTCATGGGGTTCCATAGAATCAGGCACGACTGAGCTACTGAACTGAACTGATAGTTTCATAGAAATTTTAAAATTATTTGTTTTAATTTTGTGAAAAATGCCATTGGTATTTTGATAGGGATTACATTGACTCTCTATATTGCTTTAGGTAATACGGACATTTTAACAATATTAATTTTTTCAACCTATGAAGAAGGAACTGTGGTGTTGGAGAAGACTCTTGAGAGTCCCTTGGACTGCAAGGAGATCCAACCAGTCCATTCTGAAGGAGATCAGCCCTGGGATTTCTTTGGAAGGAATGATACTGAGGCTGAAACTCCAGTACTTTGGCCACCTCATGCAAACTGTTGACTCACTGGAAAAGACTCTGATGCTGGGAGGGACTGTGGGTAGGAGGAGAAGGGAACGACAGTGGATGAGATGGCTGGATGGCATCACAGACTCGGTGAATGTGAGTCTGGGTGAAAGCAGGGAGATGGTGATGGACAGAGAGGCCTGGCGTGCTGCGATTCATGGGGTCTCAGAGAGTTGGACACGACTGAGTGACTGAACTAAACTGAACTGAAGAAGGAATGGTGTTCCATTATTTGTACTGCTTTCAATTTACTTCATCAGTGTCATAGTTTTCAGAGTATAGGTCATTCACCTCCTTAAGTTTACTGCTTTATATTTTACTCCTTTTGATCCATTTAAAAATGGGATTATTTTGCTTTCTCTTTTGCTGTTTCCTAATTGCATAGAAAAGCAACAAATTTCTGTATATTAACTTTGTATCCTGCAACTCTACTAAATTAATTCATGAACTCTAATTCTTTTCTGGTGGAGATTTTAAGGTTTTGCCTAAAGTATCATGTTATTTGTAAACAGTGACAGTTTTACCTCATCTTCCAATTTCAATGCCTCCCCCCCCACCCCTCTTTGTCTGACTGCTATGATGAGGACTCCCAATACAATGTTAACTACAGATGGTGAGAATGGGCATCCCTGGTCCTAGCTTTAGAAGAAATGCCTCCAGTTTTTTATTACTGTAATATGAGCTGTAGGATTGTCATAGATGGTGATTTGTTGCCTCTATACCAAACTTGAGAATGTTTATCACAAATAAGTTTGAAATTTTACCAGATGCTTTTTGTGCATCTATTGAGATGATCCTGTTATATTTATCTTTCTTTTTGTTAATGTGGCACGTCACATTGATTAACTTGTGAATATTGAACCATCCTCCCATTTCTGGAATAAAGCCCACTTGATCATGGTGTATGATCTTTTTAATATATTGTTGAATTTCACTTGCATATATCTTGTTAAGGATTTTTTGCAGTCATATTCATTAGGGATTTGGAACTGTACTTTTTATAGTATCTTTATCTCATTTTGGTATCAGGGTACTGATGGTCTTATAGAATGAATTTGGGAATGTTCATGCCTCTTCAGTTCATTCACTTTGTAGAATTACTTTTTGGTGGAAGATACTGTTGGAGTTGAGCGCTAGAGCTAGAGTTAAGGTGGAGCCAGCCCTTCTCTATGCTCAATGGCTGCCAATGCTTGAGTGCACTCTTATCAGCAATGGCAGCCTCTGCCCTAGTGGAGCGCAGTGCTGGAACAGGAGTGGCTGGAACAAGTGCCTGGTGCAGGTTGGGTGGTGCATATTGGGGTGGTCCTGGAAAGCTGGGTACAGCCTCAAGCAGCTTTCAGCCTGCTGCCTCTGCACTTTGACTGGGAGTAGTCAACTCTATGTACACTCTCCAAGACTGAAGTCTCATTTTCTTACAGCCCTCCAGAAAGCCCCCAGCAGAGGAGGGCGCCTGTCTTCTTAGGGTCTGACGCCAGGGCTGAGGTGCCTAATGTGTTTCTTGAAACTCTTCCTGCCCAGGGAGGATCCTGAAACCTATGATATCCCCTTCTTCTTCTGTTTCCCATGCTGAGAGTGTGGGTTCTAACCAGATTGCTTCTCCTCCCTTCTTACCCAACTCCATGTGGTTTCTTCATAGATTTGGTTGTAGTAGATCTGTCCTGCTAGTCCCCAGATACATTTCAGTGAAAGTCACTCTATATGTACTTTTAGTTTTGATGTGTTTTCAAGGGGAGATGAGCATCCTTCTACACTGACAACTTTACCTCTTCTCTCTGCAAGTTTTCAAGGTCTATCCACGTTGTAACAAAAATAAAAACTCCATTCCTTTTTATGACTGAATAATATTTCAGTATGTGTGTGTGTGTGTGTGAGATATATATATATATATATATATATATATGAATATATCAATGGACCCATGGGATACTGTGAATAATATTCCTATAAATATTGGTGTGCAAATATCTGTTTGAGTTCATACTGTCAATTCTTTTAGATTTATTGCTTAGAAAGGGATTGTTAGCTTTGTATACTTTGAGGAACCATATATATTGCTCATGAAAATACCATATTATTTTTCCACAGTGGCTGTACAATTTTACATTATCAGTAATTCCCCAAACACCCAATTTTCCCATATTTAATCAATACTGTTACTTTCCATTGTTAAACAATTATCATCTTCAGGGTAGACATGAAATGTTATTTCTTTATTGCTTTGATTTACATATATCTGTTTACTAGTGATGTTAAGCATCTTTCTGTGTGCTTATTGGTTATTTGTAATCTTTGAAGAAATATCTACTCAAGGTCATTGTCCATTCCTCTTAAGAAAAAGGGTGTTTGGTTCTTGTTGAGTATTAATAGTTCTTTACCTATTCTGAATTTTAATCTCTTACTATATCTGTTATGTGCAAATATTCTGTCTAATTCAGTAAATTTTCTTTTCGCTTTCTTGATAGTATCCTTTGATGTACAAAATGTTCTTAATTTTGATAACTCCAGATTATCTATTTTTCTTTTGCTACCCGGTTTTTTTGGTGTTTCTATTCATGAACATGAGATGTATTTCCATTTATTTAGGTTTTCTTTTTTTTAGAGTTGAACATTTTAATTTTTGAGAATAAAAAAATACTCTGAATGGGATTAGTTGTAGATAATACATCATGACAAAATAGTCTATCCTAGGAATGCCAAATCTATTTAACACTATTACTTAAAGCTATTGCTTCACTATATTGAATGATATAAAAGTAAAACCATATAAACATAACAAAAAGCATCTGCCAAAAGTCTATATTCTATCATGATTGTAAAAAATTCCCAACTCTCTGCAAACAAGAAACAGATGAGAATAGTGTCTGACTCTTTGCTGCCCCATGGACTGTAGCCCACCAGTATCTTATGTCCATGGAATTTTCTAGGCAAGAATACTGAAGTGGGTCACCATTTCATACTCCAGGGGATCTTCCTGACCCAGGGATCAAACTTGGGTGTCAGGCATCTCCTATATTAGCAGGCAGATTATTTATCACTGATGCCACCTGGGAAACCCATTATGAATGCTAAATCTATTTAACACAAATTCTTAAAACTATTGCTTCCCCATATTGGCTAATTTAAAAGGTAAAACCATTAAACATAGAAAAAAGCATCTGCCAAAATTCAATATGTTATCGTGATTTTTAAAAAAATCTCTCTGCAAACAAAGAATAATTGAGAATTTCTTCAACCTGATTAAGGGCATCTATGAAATGCCCTTTCATTTTTTTCAGCAATAATTTATAGTTTACAGTGTACAGGTGTTTTACCTCCATGGTTAGACTTGATGTTGTTTAGTTGCTAAATCGTATCTAACTCTTTTGTGACCCCATGGATTGTAGCCCTTCATGATTTTCCGTCCGTGGGATTTCCCAGGCAAGAATACAGGAGTGAGTTGCCATGTCCTTCTTCAAGGAACCTTCCAAAACTAGAAATTGAATCTGCATCTCCTGAATTGTCAGGCAGATTCTTCGCCACTGTGCCACCTGGGAAGCCCTGTATTGGCAGTTAATTTATTTTAATTAATAAATATTTTTTTCATTCTGATTACGTACAATTTGTCTTTTGAAAATATTTATGTTAACAATATTTTCAGTGTTTGGCTCTTACTGATAAAGCATTGATGCACATTCATATATAGATTTTCATGTAAACATGAATTTTCTCTTAAGACATATACTTAAAAGTGCAATTTCTGTGACACATGGTTAAGTGTATAAGAAATTTTCTAGAGTACCGTATCATTTTATGTTCTCTCTAGCAAGAATATGGTTGATCCTCAATAGTATTTGATATTACTAGTATTTTTATTTTAGTTATTGTCATTGAGGTGTATTTCATAGTGGTTTTTGTTTGCAATTCTCTAATAGCCAATGAAGGTGAATATCTTTTCATTCCCTTATTTGAAATTGATGTATCTTCTTTGATAATGGGTCTGTTCAAGTCTTTCAACATTTTCTAAATGAATTTTTTTCTTTTCTAGTATTGAGTTTAAAGACTTCATATATTGTGATGCAATTTGTCATCAGATATGTGACTTATACATATTTTTCTCCGGTTCATGACTTGTCTTTAAATCATTATCATGGGTTATTTCATAAAGGAAGGGCTTCCCTGGTGGCTCAGAGGTTAAAGCATCTGCCTCCAACGTGGGAGACTCGGGTTCGATACCTGGGTTGGGAAGATCCCCTGGAGAAGGAAATGGCAATCCACTCCAGTATTCTTACCTGGAGAATCCCATGGATGGAGAAGTCTAGTAGGTTACAGTCCATGGGGTCGCAAAGAGTCGGACATGACTGAGTGACTTCACCTTCACCTTCACCTTCACCTTCATAAAGGAAAAGCTTTTAAATATTTAATTTGAATGAATACATTTTTTTAGTCTATAGTGATTTAGATGTCTAAGTAAGTGATAGTCCTGTCTAAGAACACTTTGCATAGTCCCTTGTCACAAAGATTTTTCCTAAGAATTTTTCTTCTAAAAATTTAATAATTATACACTATTCTGTGATATCTATGATCCATTTTGAGTTATTTTTGTTACAAGTTATAGGGTTAAGGAGTTATACTCTGGCCTGTGGAATTCCAATTGTTTCAACACAATTTGTTGAAAAAAATTTTTCTTCATTAATTATTTTTTATTTACACCAAAAGTCAAAAGCAGACCTACCTGTAGCTCTCTTTCTGGGCTCTATTCTATTCAAATGATCTTTGTGTCTATTCCTTTACCAATTTCACATTTCCTTGTTTCTACAGCAGAAAAGTAAGTCTTGATGTTGTGTAGTATGATTCCTCCAAACAGATTCCTTTTTTCAATATTGTTTTAGTTTCTACAGTCTCTTCATGTTTCCACATAAATTTTAGAAACTGCTTGTTTATATATACAAAAATTTACTGGAATTTTGATAGACATTGTTTGCATCCATAAATCAATTTGGTGAAAATTCACATGATAGTATGGTGATTCTTCTAACCCATGAACATAGTGTGCCTCCCTATTCATTCAGAATTTATCTGAATTCTTTCAGAAGTATGCTGTAGCTTTCAGCAGACAAATTGTACACATATTTTGTTAGGCTTACATCTAAGTATTTCTTTTTTGTTAAGCTATTATAGATGGTATTTTATTTTAAATTTGTTTTTTTAGTTATTAATTTCTCATATAGAAAAATACACAATCTTTGTAGATAGACCTTTGTATCCTTTGACATTGTTACATGCATTTGCTCCCTTTAGGAATTTTTTCTTTTGTTTTAGGTGGATTCTTTAATTTTCTTATAGCTAATTATCATCTGTGAATCAGTACAGTTCAGTCATTCAGTCTTACCTTAATCAACTAAGACATCTATTACTATGCTGAATTTCAGTAGTGAAAGTGGAATGCCTTTTTTTTTGTCAAATGTTGCTGCTGCTGCTGAGTCGCTTCAGTCATGTCTGACTCTGCGACTTCATAGACAGCAGCCCACCAGGCTCCCCGTCCCTGGGATTCTCCAGGCAAGAACACTGGAGTGGGTTGCCATTTCCTTCTCCAATGTATGAAAGTGAAAAGTGAAAGGGAAGCCACTCAGTCGTGTCCAGCTCTTAGCGACCTCATGGACTGCAGCCTACCAGGCTCCTCTGTCCATGGGATTTTCCAGGCAAGAGTACTGGAGTGGGTTGCCATTGCCGTCTCTGTGGTCAGATGTTAGGGGAAAATTATTCAGTTTTATACCATTAAGTTTGACATTCAGTCCATTCAGTCACTCAGTCATGTCCAACTCTTTGTGACCCCATGAACCTCAGCACACCAGGCCTCCCTTTCCATCATCAACTCCTGGAGTTTAACCAACCTCACGTCCATTGAGTCGGTGATGGCATCTAACCATCTCCTCCTCTGTCATCCCTTTCTCCCTTTGCCCTCACTGTTTCCCAGCATCAGGGTCTTTTCAAATGAGTCATCTCTTCACATAAGGTGGCCAAAATATTGGAGTTTCAGCTTCAACATCAACCTTCCAGTGAATATTCAAAACTGATCTCCTTTAGGATGAACTGGTTGAATCTCCTTGTAGCCCATGAGACTCTCAAGAGTCTTCTTCAGCATTACAGTTCAAGAGCATCAATTCTTTGCACTCAGCTTTCTTTATAGTCCCAAATCTCGCATCCATACATGACTACTGGAAAAACCATAGCCTTGACTAGATGGACTTTTGCTGGCAAAATAATGTCTCTTCTTTTTAATATGCTGTTTATGTTGGTCATTGCCTTCCTTCCAAGGAGCAAGCATCTTTTCATTTCATGGCTTTAGTCAGCATCTGCAGTTATTTGGAGCCCCTCAAAATAAAGTCAGCCATTGTTTTCACTGTTTTCCCATCTATTTGCCATGAAGTGATGGGACTAAATGCCATGATCTTAGTTTTCTGAATGTTGAGCTTTAAGCCAAATTTTTCACTCTCCTCTTTCCCTTTCATCAAGAGGCTCTTTGGTTCTTCTTCATTTTCTACCATAAGGGTGGTGTCATCTGCATATCTGAGGTTATTGATATTTCTCCTGGCAATCTTGATTCCAGCTTCTGCTTCCTCCAACCCTTCATTTCTCATGATGTACTCTGCATAGAAGTTAAATGGTCAGGGTGACAATATACAGCCTTGACATACTCCTTTTCCTATTTGGAACCAGTCTGCTGTTCCACGTCCAGTTCTAACTGTTGCTTCCTGACTGGCATACAGGTTTCTCAAGAGGCAGGTCAGGTGGTCTGGTATTCCCATCTCTTTCAGAATTTTCCACAGTTTATTGTGATCCACACAGTCAAAGGCTTTGGCATAGTCAGTACAGCAGAAATAGATGTTTTTCTGGAACTCTCTTGCTTTTTCGATGATCCAGCAGATGTTGGCAATTTGATCTCTGGTTCCTCTACCTTTACTAAAACCAGCTTGAACATCAGAGAGTTCACAGTTCATGTATTGCTGAAGCCTGGCTTGGAGAATTTTGAGCATTCTTTACTAGCATGTGAGATGAGTGCAACTGTGCAGTAGTTTGAGCATTCTTTGGCATTGCCTTTCTTTGGGATTGGAATGAAAAATGAGCTTTTCCAGTCCTGTGGCCACTGCTGAGTTTTCTAAATTTGCTGGCATATTGGGTGCAGCACTTACACAGCATCATCTTGTAGGATTTGAAATACCTCCACTGGAATTCTATCACCTCCACTAGCTTTATTTGTAGTGATATTTCCTAAGGCCCACTTGAGTTCACATTCCAGGATGTCTGGCTCTAGATGAGTGATTACACCATTGTGATTATCTGGGTCGTGAAGATCTTTTTTGTATAGTTCTTATGTGTATTCTTGCCACCTCTTCTTAATACCTTCTGCTTCTGTTACATACATACCATTTCTGTCCTTTATTGAGCCCATCTTTGCATGAAATGTTCCCTTCTTATCTCTGATTTTCTTGAAGAGATCTCTAGTCTTTTCTATTATATTGTTTTCCTCTATTTCTTTGCATGATCTCTGAGGAAGACTTTCCTTTCTTATCTCTCCTTGCTATTCTTTGGAACTATGCATTCAAATGGGTATATCTTTTCTTTTCTTCTTTACTTTTCACTTCTCTTTTTCTCACAGCCTTTTAAGGCCTCCTCAGATGGCCATTTTGATTTTTTTGCAGTTATTCTTCATGGGGATAGTCTTGATCTCTGTCTCCTGTACAATGTCATGAACCTCTGTCCATAGTTCATCAGACACTCTGTCTATCATACTAGTCCCTTAAATCTATTTCTCACTTCCACTGTATAATCATAAGGAATTTGATTTACATCATACCTGAATGGTCTAGTGGTTTTCCCCACTTTTGTCAATTTAAGTCTCAATTTGGCAATAAGGGATTCATGATCTGAGCCACAGTCAGCTCCCAGTCTTGTTTTTGCTGATGTATAGAACTTTTCCCTCTTTGGCTGCAAATATTTAGCTGCCAGTTATTTTATAGATACTCTTTGTCAATTGAAAAATTCTTTTTCTATTCCTAATTTGACAGGTTTTTTTAATATAAATAAGAAATACAAATCTTCTCAAATAGTTTTGTTACATGAACTGATATGATACTGTGGCTATTACCCTATAGATTCTTTATGTGGTGATTGCATTGACTAATTTTTAAGTAATCCTGGAATTCCTGGAATAATCCCCACTTGGTCATGTTATATTTTTGTTTCATATATTGGAGGACATAATTTATTCATATTTGTTGAGGTTTTATGTCTATGTTCATGAGAGATATTACTTATAGCCTTCTCTACTTTAAAAAAATTTTTTTTAATTTAATACTTATTCTATTTTATAATACTGTATTGGTTTTGCCATATATTGACATGGATCAGCCACAGGTGTACACGATATCCCAATGCTGAAGCCCCCTCAGTTTAGTAATTAGGGTAATGACAGCCACGTAAAACATTTTGAGAGGTGTTCCTTTTTTTTTTTTTTTTTGAGAAAGTAACTGTGTAGAAATGGTTTTATTTGTCCCCAAATGTTTTGTGAAATTTATCAGTAAAACCATATAAATTGGTCTCACTTTAGATATTCTATCTACAAATTTAGAGTATTTAATATATAGGACTATTAAGGCTTTTTTTCTTTTTTTAAGTTTTTTCTTAAGGGTATTTTGGTGGTGTTTGTATCTCAAGAAATTCATTCATTTCATCTCAATTGTTGACTTTGTTGGCATCAAGTTGTTATATTTTCTTAGTATCTCCCCATATGCCTCTCAAGCTGAAAGCTCAACATTCAGAAAACTAAGTTCATGGCATCTGGTCCCATCATTTTAAGGCAAATAGATGGGGAAACAGTGAAAACAATGGCTGACTTTATTTTTCTGGGCTCCAATATTACAGCAAATGGTGATTGTAGCCATGAAATTAAAAGACACTTACTCCTTGGAAAGAAAGTTATGACCAACCTAGACAGTGTATTAAAACGAAGAGACATTACTTTGCCAACAAAAGCCTGCCTACTCAAGGCTATGGTTTTTCCAGTGGTCATGTGTGGATGTGAGAGTTGGACTATGAAGAAAGCTGAGCACTGAAAAATTGGTGCTTTTGAACTGTGGTGTTGGAGAAGACTCTTGAGAGTCCCTTGGACTGCAAGGAGATTCAACCATTCCATCCTAAAGGAGATCAGTCCTGGGTGTTCATTGGAAGGACTGATGGTGAAGCTGAAACTCCAGTACTTTGGCCACCTGATGTGAAGAGCTGACTCATTTGAAAAGGCCCTGATGCTGGGGAAGATTGAGGGCAGCTGGAGAAGGGGACGACAGAGGATGAGATGGTTGAATGGCATCACCAACTTGATGGACATGAGTTTGGGTGGACTCCAAGAGTTGATGATGGACAGGGAAACCTGGTGTACTGTGGTTCATGGGGTCACAGAGAGTCGGACACAACTGAGTGACCAAACTGAACTGAACTGTCATATTTTGTTAGTATCTCCCCATATGCCTCTCAAGTCCCTACTCTATGGAGAGGAAAGGGAGTTATCTCTGCTTATATTATTGCAGGCCAGAGATGATGGACAAGCTCCATCCCACAGTCTTCATAATACCTAGCAGAGTTATAAGGAAAAGTAGGATAGGCAAAAAGTTCCATTTTGCAGAGCTGAATTCTTCCTGTTTTTTATTTTATGTGTATTTCTGTTAAAGGACACCTTATTTAATATGTGTTTTTGATTCATTAACTTGGAGCACACAGCCCATGGCGCTGAAACTTATCCCTGAGCTAAGCTTACCTAACACATATTTTCTCCTTAAGGCATATTACAGTAATCTTTTGCTTAGGAAATGACAATACTTGCTAACAATACTTTAGCAACATACTTGAGGGTCATTATAACCAGCAAAATCACCAACAAAAAGCACAAAAATACAAAAACTGTGACATTAAATTGGCTGAAAAGGACATATTTATTTAAAGTATGAGATCTGAACCAAGAAGGCAGAGTATTTCTTCATTTGACCTCAGCTGATAGAGATGGGTGACTTCAAATCTTTTCAGATCTGCACATATCCATGAATCACCTTGAAATCACTGTGAGTATAAATTTTGGTGTTACAAAAAATTTTACAAAAATTTAAACAATAAAGATTGGATTTGAGCTCTAAACTTAGATTTGCAAACACATTGAGAAATGAAGACACACAAACAAGTTACTTAAGAAAAGTATATAATTTGACAGTCACCTTTGACATGTATGATCATACTTAAATAAGCGATATTATAATAATTTCAGGTATTAAGAACTTGAAAGATTCTGCAAACCCCCCAGCTACAGAAGTATTTAGCTTTTCAGTACTTTTAATGGAAAATAATTATAAGAATCCACAAGCAAATCGGGGATAACATTTCTTGCTCTCCTGTGTAAGAAAAATATTATGCAAGATAGCAAAAGAGACACATCTATAAAGAACAGACTTTTAGACTCTGTGGGAGAAGGCGAGGGTGGAATGATTTGAGAGAATAGCACTGAAACATGTATATTACCATATGTAAAATAGATGACGAGTCCAAGTTCAATGCATGAAACAGGGCACTCAAAGTCCATACACTGGGATGACCCAGAGGGATGAGATGGGGAGGGAAAGGGGAGAGAAGTCTGGAATGGGGGACACATGTACACCTGTGGCTGATTCGTGTCAATGTATGGCAAAAACCACCACAATATTTCAAAGTAATCAGACTCCAATTAAAATAAATTAATTTTTAAAAAGTAAAAATAAACCAGTAGTATCAATGTGGGGATTTTCTCATTTTATATTTCTACTCGATAACTGTTACAAATCAATGTCAATTTTTTTAAAAGTGAAGAAAATATTTTTTTTCTAAATTAGAATGAAATAACTTATAAACAAAAAAAAAGCAAATAAAAAATAACAAGTATAAGAAGAAATTGCATACAATAATAGTATAAGCCTAGGGTCATTATTGAATAAGGAGACAAAAGTCATGATTTCTGAATGCAGAAATGAACAAAAAGAACCTTTGTTTGCTAATGATGGGAGAGCTGGGGTTCAGTGTTAAAGGTCATAACCTTTGTTCCTCTTTTTTTGTGCTGGTTTCAGTTGATACAGCATGTCATCTGTAGGAAATGTCAATGAATTTGACTGAAAATAGGACACTGAAAAATATTTTCTCTTGAATATAATTTTAGAACAGTCAGTCACTTAGAAAACTGCAATCAAGTGCTCCTTGGCAGGACTTTTATTCAGTGAAATTTCCTATACAATCTCTTGGAATGAAATGCTAAATTTTTAAGTTATTTATGATTATACAAAGATGAGTCTGCTTTGAAAAAGAAAGCCCTCAAAACAACAGGTGAAATCAATCTAAGGATTATTTGTCTATCTTTAAAGGGTTTTTATTAATTTGTTTGTTTGTTTAGTTTTGGCTGTGCTGGGTCTTTGTCGCTTTGCATGGGCTTTCTCTAGCTGCTGCGAGTGGGCATGACCCTGTTCCCGTGCACGGGCTGCTCACTGCAGTGCTAATTCTGTTGTGGAGTACGGCTCGGGGCGCATAAGCTTCAGTAGTTGCGGCAAGCAGGCTCAGTAACTGCAGTTCCCGGGCTCTAGAGTGAAAGCTCAGTAGTTATGTGCAAAGCCTTGTTGTTTCACAAAATGTGGAATCTTCCCAGGCCAGGAATTAAACCTGTGTCCCCTGCATTGGCAGGTAAATTCTTACCCACTGCACCACCAGGGAGGTCCTATTTGTCTAATCTTGATCAAGTCAATTAGCTTCATCTAAAAATTAATGCATAAAAGAGCAAATGATAGTGTTGTTGAATAATTACAAAGTGCTAGACACTATTTCAGTTCCTATTAGATAGGAGCTGTCATTGTTGTCACTTACACATCAAAAAACGAAGGCTCAGTGAGATTAAGTATCTTGTGACCCTATAGCTAGTAGGTGGCCAAGCTGGGATGGAAATTCAAACTGTCTGATTCCAGGACCAAAGCCCTTGATGTCATCTCCATATAATATGAAATGATGTTTTTATGAGAAGAAAAATAAATATGAAAGTATTTTTTATTTTTATTTTAAAATTAATTTTTAAATTATTGAAGTACAGTTTACAATGATATGATTAAATTATACATATACGTATTGTTGCTGTTCAGTCACTAAGTCATGTCTGACTCTTTGAGACCCCATGGACTGCAGCATGCCAGGCTTCCTTGCCTTTCACTATCTTCCAGAGTTTGCTCAAACTCATGTCCATTGAATCGGTGATGCTATCCAGCCATCTCATCCTCTGTCATCCCCTTCTCCTGCCCTCACTCTTTTCCAGCATCAGGGTCTTTTCCAATACTCTTTTTCTTTTTTTAACATTTTCTTCCTTTATACATTATTATAAGATATTTAGTATTGTTCCCTGTGCTATGCAGTAGGTCTTCATTGGCTAATTTATATACAAGTTCTTTTTAAATGATGAAGTAATACAAATTAGGAAACATGATAATTGTGGGCTATATTGAATTTGGTGACTATGGAGATCCAAAAGATGAATATTGACCATCCAGGTAAAGTGAATACATGTGTGTGAGTGTGTGATTCCTGACAAAGAAAATCACTTGTGAAAATATCCTGGGATGGAAAGGAACTGAAAAGAAGTTGTTATGATTGAATTTTAGTGTGCAAGTCACTACTGTTAGGGACAGTGTTAGATACAAAGAAGCAAAGTGTATCTAAACTATAGATGCTTTGCCCATACAGTGATTTCTTTGTTCCAATAAAACAGTAATAAATAGTGTAGGGACCTCTCTTTGTCATTGCTTAATTGATTGATTTTCTTGTTAGAGATGGACAGGCTCATTGACTCTAGGTGCATGAATGCTGTTACCTTTTAATTTCTAGAACAAGCAGATAAGAGACTCTGCACACTCTGAAATTTTCAAGTGTTTTGGGATCAAATTTCCAGTGAAATTAACTGGATGATGCAAAGAAATAGAGGAAAAGAACAGAATGGGAAAGACTAGAGATCTCCTCAAGAAAATTAGAGGTATCAAGGGAATATTTCATGCAAAGATGGGCTTGATAACGGACAGAAACGGTCTGGACCTAACAGAAGCAGAAGGTATTAAGAAGAGGTGGCAAGAATACACAGAAGAACTCTACAAAAAAGATCTTCACAACCCAGCTAATCACGATGGTGTGATCACTCATCTAGAGCCAGACATCTTGGAATGTGAAGTCAAATGGGCCTTAGAAAGCATCACTATGAACAAAGCTGGTGGAAGTGATGGCATTCCAGTGGAGCTATTTCAAATCCTGAAAGACGATGCTGTGAAAGTGCTACACTCAATTTACCAGTAAATTTGGAAAACTCAGCAGTGGCCACAGGACTGGAAAAGTCAGTTTTCATTCCAATCCCAAAGAAAGGCAGTGCCAAAGAATGCTCAATCTACCACACAATTGCACTCATCTCACATGCTAGTAAAGTAACGCTCGAAATTTTCCAAGCCAGGCTTCAGCATTACATGAACCGTGAACTTCCTGATGTTCAAGCTGGTTTTAGAAAAGGCAGAGGAACCAGAGATCAAATTGCCAACATCCACTGGATCATGGGAAAAGCAAGAGAGTTCCAGAAAAACATCTATGTCTGCTTTAATGACTATGCCAAAGCCTTTGACTATGTGGATCACGATAAACTGGAAAATTCTGAAAGAGATGGGAATACCAGGCCACCTAACTTGTCTCTTGAGAAATCTGTATGCAGGTCAGGAAGCAACAGTTAGAACCAGACATGGAACAACAGACTGGTTCCAAATAGGAAAAGGAGTATGTCAAGGCTGTATATTGTCACCCTGCTTATTTAACTTCTATGCAGAGTACATCAGAGAAACGCTGGACTGGAAGAAACACAAGTTGGAATCAAGATTGCCAGGAGAAATATCAAGAACTTCAGATATGCAGATGACACCACACCACCCTTATGGCAGAAAGTGGAGAGGAACTAAAAAGCCTCTTGATGAAAGTGAAAGTTGAGAGTGAAAATTTTGGCTTAAAGCTCAACATTCAGTAAATGGAAAAAAAAAAAAAGAAAATGAATATCATGGCATCCAGTCCCATTACTTTATGGGAAATAGATGGGGAAATAGTGTCAGGCTTTATTTTTTTTTTTGGCTCCACAATCACTGCAAATGGTGACCGCAGCCATGAAATTAAAAGTTGCTTACCCCTTGGAAGAAAAGTTATGACCAACCTAGACAACGTATTCAAAAGCAGAGACATTACTTTGCTGACTGAGATCCGTCTAGTCAAGGCTGCGGTTTTTCCAGTGGTCATGCATGGATGTGAGAGTTGGACTGTGAAGAAGGCTGAGCACCAAAGAACTGATGCTTTTGAACTGTGGTGTTGGAAAAGAGTCCCTTGGACGGCAAGGAGATCCAGCCAGTCCATTCTGAAGGAGATCAGCACTGGTATTTCTTTGGAAGGAATGATGCTAAAGCTGAAACTCCAGTACTTTGGCTGCCTCATGCAAACTGTTGACTCATTGGAAAAGACTCTGATGCTGGGAGGAGTTGGGGGCAGGAGGAGAAGGGGACAACAGAGGATGAGGTGGCTGGATGGCATCACTGACTCAACGGACGTGAGTCTCAGTGAATTCCAGGAGTCGGTGATGGACTTGAAGGCCTAGCATGCCGGGATTCCATGGCGTCGCAAAGAGTCGGACACAGCTGAGCGGCTGAACTGAACTGAGTCTCAAAAAATAAATAAATAAAAAAGATTTAACCCATTCAAATGAAAGTTGGATGAGTGGTCTCTTTCTGTAACAGGGACCAAACCTAACTTCATAATGCATCTACTGCTTTAGCCCTAACTTTTGTGTTATGTTGTCTGTGCTTAGTCATGCTGGTTCTGCAACTTTTGCAAAACAGGTTTGCCTATCATCTGAAGTATAAAAGATAGCCCTTTCTCAAGGCCCTTGCTTTTAAATGCATAAGAATAAAGAATAATATTTGTCTTGTTAGAAGTTTACAAGAACACTGTGACCAGAGTTGCCTGTATAACTGCAAGAACAAAGGACTCCAGCAGCTAGAAGTTTGCAATAGCCATACTCCTCCTTTTTTAATATAAAAGAAGCCTAAGGCAATGGCACTCCACTCCAGTACTTTTGCCTGGAAAATCCCATGGACAGAGGAGTCTGGTAGGCTGCAGTCCATGGGGTTGCTAAGAGTCGGGCACCACTGAGCGACTTCACTTTCACTTTTCACTTTCATGCATTGGAAAAGGAAATGGCAAACCACTCCAGTGTTCTTGCCTGGAGAATCCCAGGGACAGGGGAGCCTGGTGGGCTGCCATCTATGAGGTCACACAGAGTAGGACACGACTGAAGCGACTTAGCAGCAGCAGCAGCAGCAGCAACTCCGGTAAGATGGTTCTTTGGGACAGTAGTTCACCATCCTACGGGTCTGCTGGCTTTCCAAACAAAGTTGCTATTCCTTACCCTAACACCTCGCCTCTCAGTTTATTGACCTGCTGTACAATAAGCAGTATAAACTTGGACTCAGTAACATTTTAAACCTTTCCTCTGTGGTACTTATATTCTTTGGGTAAGTGGAATTATACCGGGGACACAAACAAGCTTAGGGAAAGAAGTTTTAAATTTTTTCACACTTAAAATATTGTTTCAACTTCATTCAGAAGAAAAATTGGGGCTTCCCTGGTGGTTCAATGGTAGAGAATCTGCTTGTTAATGCAGGAGACATGGGTTCCACCCCTGATCTGGGTAGATTCCACAAGCCACCAAGCAACTCAGTGCCATATACCACAACTACTGAGCCTGTGCTCTAGGGCCTGGGAGCTGCAAATACTGAGCCCATGTGTTCCAGCTACTGACGCCTGTGTGCCCTAGAGCCTGTGCTCACCACAACTAGAGAAAAGCCAGCAAGCACAGCCAATAAATAATATAATAAAGGAAAATGGGCAGGATTCATATTAACAAATCTCACATTTAACAAAAAGCAAATAAATGTCATATTTAATGAGTAATTAGAAATTTACTATTTTGTTAATGAGGAATCTTATAGCTTTAGCCCAGAGGTCATCTTGTTTACCATTGCTTATCATTGTCAATCCATTTACCATTGTAATGTGAAAGATTATGCTTAAAGCAATCAGAAATGCATGAAAAGAGCATGCCTGTGAGAGAGGACAACAGTGATGAGCACGAGTTTAGAAAGGATTATATGGTTACATTTTTGAAAAGCAAGTCTGTCATTCAAAAAATCAGAGACTTTTTCTTTTTACTTTTGAGTACATGAGCACATATTTTCTCCTAAAATTAGGTCAATTTCTAGCCACAGTTTTTTCATCAGCATGTTTATAAACAAGTTTAAAATACTGGATATTTCCTGATGAGATAAAAATAAAAATTCTGAGTACTTTCTGCATATAATTGTTGGATTGTTGTTTACTGGTAGTTTTAAGATGTAGTCTTTATAAATTTGTGGTTTCAACTGGGAATGTGGCTCAGTAGCTAAAAACAGGAAGTCTGTACATAACTTTGAAATCAGAAAAATATGCAGCTGAGTAAAGGATCATCTGAATTATGGAGAGCCATGACAGGCAGAGAATGCTGTCACAGTGAGCTTCCCAGAGTGAACTTGAAATCTGTGCTTCTCTATCCTTAACTGATAAATTGATAGTGAGAAACAAAAGTCAGCGTAAAGGTACAAACATAGACCTTTAGACATAAGGTATACATAGACCTAAACCTAGATCTATACACAGCATGTTAAAAAGCAGAGACATTGCTTTGCCAACAAAAGTCCGTCTAGTCAAGGCTATGGTGTTTCCAGTGGCCATGTATGGATGTGAGAGTTGCACTATAAAGAAAGCTGAGCACCGAAAAATTGGTGCTTTTGAACTGTGCTGTTGGAGAAGACTCTTGAGAGTCCCTTGGACTGCAAGGAGGTCCAACCAATTCATCCTAAAGGAAATCAGTCCTAAATATTCATTGGAAGGACTGACGCTGAAGCTGAGACTCCAATACTTTGGCCACCTGATGGGAAAAACTGACTCACTGGAAAAGACCCTGATGCTGGGAAAGACTGAAGATGGGAGAAGAAGGGGATGACAGAGGATGAGATAGTAGGATGGCATCACTGACTCAATGGATATGAGTTTGAGGAAGCTCCCGGAGTTGGTGATGGACAGAGAGGCCTGGTGTGCTGCAGTCCATGGGGGTCACAAAGAGTCAGACACGACTGAGTGACTGAACTGAACTGAAAGGTTTAAAACATGCAAATATTTATGTGTTTGTTTATTTTTTGCTAGTGTAGATATACAAATGTACCTTAATTTTAGTGACCTGCTTGAGGAAATATTGACATTGATACATAAAATTATCATTCTCTCAAATGACCCTAAAAAAATCACTTTATGCAAATTTGCAGGGAATTCACTTGGAATTTTTAAAAGAAAAATAAATAAAAGGTAGTGTTGAGTAGTAAGAAATAAGACAAAAAGTGAAATTGAGTAATAAATTAAAGACGTTTTAAATTTCTTTTGTTAAATTATTTTTAATTTTTAAAAAATTAATTTATTTCAATTGGAGGATACTTACTTTACAGTGTTGTGGAGGTTTTTGCCATACATTGACATGAATCAGCCAGGGGTGTACATATATCTTTCCATCTTGACCCCCCTCCCACCTCCCTCCCTACCCCATTCCTCTGGGTCATCCCAAAGCACAGTCTTTGAGTGCCCTCCATCATGCATGGAACTTACACTGGTCATCTATTTTACATATGGTAATATACATGTTTCAATGCTATTCTCTCAAATCATCCCACGCTCACCTTCTCCCACATAGTTGAAAAGTCTGAAGGTATTTTAGTTTGTGATTATCTTGAATGGAGAGGATCAAGAAAGAACAACAAATTGACAAACACATGGGGCATATATGTTAGTAAATATGGTTTTAGCAAATGATTTATTTAATATAGTTAGAAGATATGACTTGAAAACTACCAAAGAGGTTGAATTATTTCTCTTAAGTATACCTTTTATTACCTTCACTAAAAGTTACAGAGTTCAATATAAAAATAAAATAATAATACTGAATACAGCAAACAACTAAATAGTAAGTGTTACAATTTTGTGTTTATCTTCCAGTTCAGCTTTTTGTGCTACACACAGAATGATATGTGCATAAATATGGGATAGATAAGTACACAAAACCATAAATTTTATTCAATAAAATATTATGTGTAGTAATCATTAATGGGCTTCCCAGGTGGCTCTGTGATAAAGAATCTTCCTGCCAATGCAGCAGACACGAGTTAGACTCCTGGGTCAGGAAGATCCCCTGGAGGAAGCAATGACAACCCACTCCAGTATTCTGGCCTGAAAAGTTCTATGGACAGAGGACCTTGGCAGCCTAAACGCCATGGGATTGCAAAGAGTTGGACACAACTGAGCAACTGAACCGACTAGTAATTAACAGAAGAAAAGAAATCCATTCAAAGAACTGGGCAAAATTTGATAAAAATTTCCTTACTCAAGTCATATTTGCCTTAGTAAGATATATTTAACATTAAGAAAATTAAAAATAGAGAATAGGCTGTTATTTGTTTTAAAATATTTTTGTCAATAAACATTTCAATAAAAGTAAATCATGTATGTAGAAAAATAAGCACACTGTAAGTGAACAAATTGTAAACAAATCATGTGTTAGTTGCTCAGTCGTGTCTGACTCTTTGCAACCCCATGGACTGTAGATCACCGGTTCCTCTGTCCATGGGATTCTCCAGGCAAGAATATTGGAGTGGCTTGCCATTTCCTTCTACAGGGGATCTTCCTAACCAGGCACTGAACCCAGGTCCTCCTGCATTGCAGGCTCATTCTTTACCATCTGAGCCACCAGGGAAGCCAAATAAATCATAGGCTTAATGTATTTTCACAGATGAGCATATCCACATCACTTTTCTCAGGTAGGTAAATATTAAATGCTTGCCTATATCACAGAAGACTCCTTCATACTGCTTCATAGGACCCCTCTTTCTTTTTCTGAGACCTGATTCTCACTTTTAACACCACTGAAACCAAAGACTAGTTTTACCTGTTTTAGAAATTTTGCAATGAAATCATATCATGTGCACTTCTCTGTTTGACTTTTAATACTATTTTTGAATTCATGTCACTGGAGTAGTATTGACATCGTCAGTCTATATTATTCCATTGTATAAATATATCATATTTTTTAAAAAAACTATTTCATCTTTCCCAGTTTTTCCTTTTGCAAATATCGCTGCCATATTTTTGTATATATCTTTAAATACTATGTGTTTCTTTGGAAAACGCAGAGGCATTCTTCTGCTCTGTGTAGTGTAAATTTTGTCACAGCATGTGTCTGTGTATATGTAGGCCTGTTTGTTGATTCTTTTTAATGTTTCACTGTCTGTCTGTTCTTGTGCCAGTACCACATATTTTTTAGTTATTGTAAGTTTAAAATAAGTCTTGATATCTGTGTGACTTTTCTAACTTTTCATCTTCAAGATTGCTTTGGCTGTCCTTAACTCTTTAAATTTCCATATCAATTTTGGAAATAGCCAGTTAATGGAAACATTTCTAGGATTTTTCAGTTGGATTTCACTGAATCACTATTATTCTGAGGATAACTGATACCTTTATAACATTATTTTAAAAACCTATAAACATAATGATGACCCTGGATGCGAGACAGCAAAAGAGACACAAATGTATAGAACAGACTTTTGGACTCTGAGGGAGAGGGAGAGGGTGGGATTAAAAAAAAAAAACACCTATAAACATGGTATACCTTTATTTAGGCAGAAATAAATTCACTGGAACCCAACCAGATCCTCTTGTCACCTCTTTGTTCACATCATCAGCTCAGCTTCTAAATGACAACACCTACTTTGTGTGTGTGTGTGTGTGTGTGTGTGTGTGTGTGTGTGTGTGTGTGTTTGTGCTTGAAAGCATTCTCAGTTCCCTGGACACTCTGTTGCTTATAATAGCAAACCAGAATTTCCAAGGAATTAACTCTGTTAGGAGAACTCAACCAGTAACTGATGAGAATTTTTGTATAGCACAGTTCCTTTGCTAATCAATTAGATATGTCTGAAGTTTGTATTTTACACCAGGTCTTCAACTTTCCCATGGGATTAAATTTCATTTATCCAGAGTAGTAAGTTTACTTTCCCTTTTATTCATCAAAACAGTATTTACATTGGTTGCTTTCTAAGAGTAGACAATGGCAGTCTTGAAATAATAATAACAATAAAACCCCCTGAGTAATGATATATTACCTTTCTCATGTATGGATAGATTTATTTTGTTCATATTTTGATTATTTGAGTTTGCAGGTATGATTATGAGGGTGACCTATAATTTTCCTTTATTATAATGTCCTTGTTATGGTTTGAAATCAGAGTTATCTGGTGTCATGAATGAGTCAGGAAATATTTTCTCTTTTCCTATTATCTAATTTCAAAAAGTAATTTCAATCCTGTGTAAGATTGTTGATTTTTTCCCAAAATGTTTAGAAGAATTTACTAGTACAGAATCCTGTGACTAGAGTTTTCTTTGTGCAAAGATATTTAACATTTTTGGTGCATGACTCTTAAGTCTTTAGGTTTTGTCTGTCTGTTTTTGTTGGTTATGCTTTTCTCAGTTTTTATTGGTGATGTTTTTCTCAGAATTTGTCAATTTCATCAACATAGCGTCCTTAGCATTGATAAGATCTTAAAGTTGTATATTTTTCCTTGTTGGAGTAGGTAATTTATACTTAATTACTTTCAGTGGGGATTACTAGAATTTTTTTTTTT
>SJYC01067806.1:0-11075 GCA_006408675.1 Madoqua kirkii
AAATTATGTATGTTATTAAAATATAAAATGTATTATGAAAATAATTAATATTTACCTACTGAATAACAACTAAATATAAGTTGCATAGAGAATATGGTTTAGGAAAAAGGATCTGGATTACTGAGAGTGGAGGAAGAGGATAATAAGTAACAAAAAGATGCATATGTTATATAATGATGCATATTTGCTGTTTAAGAACTTTTTTAATGTTACTTGGGTTTACTTCAGTTTAAAAGTTAAAGATATTTGTTTTCAAAAGTCTAAGTCTTATGATTCTCTTCCCTACAATAGATAGAATGTCCCTGTTATTATCTGTCAACATTCACTGAAGATGCTGAAATCATCGTGTGAAGATGAGGGTGCAGATAATTTGTTTCTTTAAGGTCTTATTGTGCTCAGTCCAACTTTATAAATCTTAGATCTTATTAAAATGATCCCAAAGTGTTGGAAAGCATTAGAGACAAGAAGAATCAAGAAGCAATCAGCCAAAAGCACAAAGCATATAATTCTAACCAGCTTGATAAATTGGTTGAATATGTCATGGATTTATAGCTCTAGAAGAGTGAACTGCAGTTTTCCCCTCCCAACCAGCAAATTAGGCTTTTAGAGGAAATTTCTCATTACAGCTCATTCTTTCACAAATGAAGAAATGCTAGGGTCTACTGTACCTGAACCTCACTTTGTAGGAACATACAGGTGGTAATAAAGATGCAGGCATTGCTTCTGACTCATGAAAGAAAAATCTAGCTTCTTTCTAGGAACTTAGCTCTCTGTACTCCAACCACTTTAAATAAATTCTATTTCCTCATGTGTGGTTTGAAAATATCCAATCAGCCAACAGTATTTTACTTTTAATTCTTTTTCTAATTGTTGCTGACAAATATTCTCTTTCCAATTCTTTGCCACAACAAAATGCATGCAAATAGTGGTGATCTTTACCACACTGCAATCTTCTCAGTAATATTTTTAAATGTTAGCACTAAATACTAACAGCTTGAAATCATTTGTGTTCTTCGGCTAGGTTTTATTTTCTCTAGCATGTTTATTTTCTTTTTCTCTAAGCAGTGTTTCTCTTCTTCATCATTTTCAAACAATGCTTTTTAGATGAATATTATCTTTTAAGATGGTTACTTTATTTTAATAGATACTATAGACACATAATTTATATTTTAAAGCTAATAGAAATAAGTCTCTTGAACACTCTGTACACTAGTTGATATTTGATCCTATCTCACAACCAAGTTCTATTACCAATTTCTTATGTATTCTTCCAGATATATCATATTTACTTATGAGTATATATATATATGTACTTATAACTATAAATGCGAAGAGTTAACTTGTTGGAAAAGACTCTGATGCTGGGAGGGATTGGGGGCAGGAGGAGAAGGGGACGACAGAGGATGAGATGGCTGGATGGCATCACAGACTCGAACGACGTGAGTCTGAGTGAACTCCAGGAGTCGGTGATGGACAGGGAGGCCTGGCATGCTGTGATTCATGGGGTCGCAAAGAGTCAGACACAACTAAAGAACTGAACTGATAACGATAAACATTTGTATACCCTGCATACTTCTATAAAACCTAGGTTTTTTTTTTTTTCTTTTCATACTGTATCTCATTGAGTATTCCATATAGATCCAGTTGGAACTGCCTTGTGCTTTTCAACTTCGGAACAACTTTCCATTGTACTGACCTTCCTTCATTTATTAAACAGCCCTGTGTCAGTGGACTTTTAGGCTGTTTTCAATGTTTTGCTCTTACAAAACAATGGTGCAGTAAATATCTTTGTACATATACCTGTACAAAATTTTTGAAATATAATTGGAGGATAAATTCCTAACAATGAAATTCTAGTAAAAGAATCAGTATATTTGTGAGAAATAGATGATAGATGTTGGTAGATGCTGCCAAATTGTGCTCTATAGTGATTAATGGATCACTTTTTGAAGAAAAATAGTTTCCTTTGGGAACCAGAGAGTTAATATTGATAATATATTAGGCTCAAGAATATCAGTATACCTCAAAGACAAAATGGGACCATCATATACTTTTTCTGTTTTTTGAAAACAGTAAAGATTTTATTTTATTTACTTATTTTTTTAATTTTTATTTTTACTTTATTTTGCTTTACAATACTGTGTTGGTTTTGCCATATATTGACATGAATCTGCCATGGGTGTACATGAGTTCCCAATCCTGAACCCCCCTCCCCCCTCCCACCCCATATCATCTCTCTGCATCATCCCCGTGCACCATATCCACAAATCAATCAATGTAATTAACCACAAATTAACAAATTGGAAAATAAAAACCATATGATTATCTCAATAGATGCAGAGAAGGCCTTTGGCAAAATTCAACATCCATTTATGATAAAAACTCTCCAGAAAGCAGGAATAGAAGGGACATACCTCAACATAATAAAAGCTATATGTGACAAACCCACAGCAAACATTATCCTCAATGGGGAAAAATTGAAAGCATTTCCCCTAAAGTCAGGAAAAAGACAAGGTGCCTGCTTTCACCACTACTATTCAACACAGTTTTGGAAGTTTTGGGCACAGCAATCAGAGCAGAAAAATAAATAAAAGGAATTCAAATTGGAAAAGAAGAAGTAAAACTCTCACTGTTTGCAGATGACATGATCCTCTACATAGAAAACCCTAAAGACTCCACCAGAAAATTACTAGGACTATATAGTAAAGTTGCAGGATATAAAGTCAACACACAGAAATCCCTTGCATTCCTATACACTAATTATGAGAAAATAGAAAGAGAAATTAAGGAAACAATTCCATTCACCATTGCAATGAAAAGAATAAAATACTTTATATATATATATATATACCTAAAGAATATATCTACCTAAATAAACTAAAGACCTATATATAGAAAACTATAAAACACTGGTGAAAGAAATCAAAGAGGACACTAATAGATGGAGAAATACACCATGTTCATGGATTGGAAGAATCAATATAGTGAAAATGAGTATACTACCCAAAGCAATCTATAGATTCAATGCAATCCTTATCAAGCTACCAACGGTATTTTTCACAGAGCTAGAACAAATAAACTTTACAATACTGTGTTGGTTTTGCCATATATTGACATGAATCTGCCATGGGTGTACATGAGTTCCCAATCCTGAACCCCCCTCCCCCCTCCCACCCCATATCATCTCTCTGCATCATCCCCGTGCACCATATCCACAAATCAATCAATGTAATTAACCACAAATTAACAAATTGGAAAATAAAAACCATATGATTATCTCAATAGATGCAGAGAAGGCCTTTGGCAAAATTCAACATCCATTTATGATAAAAACTCTCCAGAAAGCAGGAATAGAAGGGACATACCTCAACATAATAGAAACTATGACAAACCCACAGCAAACATTATCATTAATGATGAAAAATTGAAAGCATTTCCCCTAAAGTCAGGAACAAGACAAGGGTGCCCACTTTCACCGCTACTATTCAACACAGTTCTGGAAGTTTTGGCCATAGCAATCAGAGCATAAAAATAAATAAAAGGAATTCAAATTGGAAAAGAAGAAGTAAAAGTCTCACTGTTTGCAGATGATATGATCCTCTACATAGAAAACCCTAAAGACTCCATCAGAAAATTACTAGAGTTAATCAATGAATATAGTAAAGTTGCAGGCTATAAAATCAACACACAGCAATCCCTTGCATTCCTATACATTAATAATGAGAAAGTAGTAAAAGAAATTAAGGAAACAATTCCATTCACCATTGCAACAAAAAGAATAAAATAGGAATATATCTACCTAAAGAAACTAAAGACCTATATATAGAAAACTATAAAACACTGGTGAAAGAAATCAAAGAGGACACTAATAGATGGAGAAATATACTATCATATACTTTTTAAATGACTATGTAATTGTAATCAAGATAGTTTAACTCCAGAATTCTATTTTGGGTACACTGGGAAGGAGAAGGCAGAAAGTTGTGGTATTTCAGTTTAGGGATTTTTGGTTGGGTCATTTTAAAATGAAACAAAAATAAAGTTTGTAACTGATGCATGGGAGTTTGGTTTGGTTTTAGAAACCTAATTTATATAGAAGAAGGAGGAAAAAGCAGCTTGTGGCTAGAATTTTTCCATAGTAGTTTGCTTATATGTTGTTATAACTTGCAAAATGTACAGCTCATCACAATCTGACTCATGTATCCACTTGAAATTTTAAGTTTAGAAGATGTGTTTATTTTATTCACTTTTTTATAGTGAAAAGAAAGGGAGTGGAAGACACATTCTATCTTGTGTTTGGAAATTTTGTCTTTTCAGGTTTTATGCCTCATCTATTTTCCTTGTCTGGCTTTCTGGAAAAACAAATGCTCATATAGTTCCTCGAGCTTTCCTTAATATCCTGAATACCTTAGAGGATATTTAAATACTCACTGGAGTGGAAACACTCCTTGAAGCATATATTTATACGTTACATAAAAAATTTTGATTGTCTATAATATGGGTATTAACCACACGTTTAAAAGGAAACATTTCTTAAGAAAAATGTTGCAGAATTGTAATAAGGAGACTTTTATAAAAATCACAGCAACTTCCCATTTCAAAAACAGTATCTTTTTAAGTAATTTAGAAAATTTCTTTTTTCTGTTAGCTGCTCCCAGAGCTCTTGGACATCCAACATATTTTTATCATTTTCCAATTTTCAATCAATAATAAAATACTGCAAATTTCTCATACATTTTCAGAAAATAACCAATTCTTGAGTATGTATGAGGGAGTTAACATGTTTAAATTTCAAGAAGGAACTGTCAGACCCATGGGGCCAAGTCATGGGAACTCATGAATTCTTGTTTTTTTACTTATGGCATAAAATGTCAAAAATTGGAGAGGAATATACACATACATAGTTTCTGACAAACTCACTTCTTCATTCTTTTTTTTTTTTTTTTTGCCTTTTCAAATAACTAGTGAATTAAACCTTGTACATAGTGAAATCTCCCTTACTATCAGTTTTGGTTACTATAACAAGTCTCACATTTAGGTTACGCTGATTTTTTTTTTTAATTCCAATGCATATAGTAAAGTGATGCTTAAAATTCGCCAAGCCAGGCTTCAGCAGTACATGAACCGTGAACTTCCTGCTGTTCAAGCTGGTTTTAGAAAAGGCAGAGGAACCAGAGATCAAATTGCCAACATCTGCTGGATCATCAAAAGAGCAAGAGAGTTCCAGGAAAATATCTATTTCTGCTTTATTGACTATGCCAAAGCCTTTGACTGTGTGGTTCACAATAAGCTGGAAAATTCTGAAAGAGATGGGAATACTAGACCACCTGACCTGCCTCTTGAGAAACCTATATTCAGGTCAGGAAGCAACAGTTAGAAGTGTACATGGAACAACAGACTGGTTCCAAATAGGAAAAGGAGTAACTCAAGGCAATATATTGTCACCCTGCTTATTTAACTTGTATGCCGAGTACATCATGAGAAACGCTGGGCTGGAGGAAGCACAAGCTGGAATCAAGATTGCCAGGAGAAACATCAATAACCTCAGATATGCAGATGACACCACTCTTTTGGCAGAAAATGAAGAACTAAAGAGCCTCTTGATGAAAGTGAAAGAGGAGAGTGAAAAAGTTGGCTTAAAGCTCAACATTCAGAAAACGAAGATCATGGCATCTGATCCCATCACTTCATGGGAAATAGATGGGGAAACAGTGGAAACTGTCATACTTTATTTTTCTGGGCTCCATAATCACTGCAGATGATGTTGCCATAAAATTAAAAGATGCTTACACCTTGAAAGGAAAGTTATGACCAACCTAGACAGCATATTAAAAAGGAGAGACATTACTTTGTCAACAAAGGTCAAGACTATGGTTTTTCCAGTGGTCATGTATGGATATAAGAGTTGGACTATAAAGAAAGCTGAGTGCTGAAGAATTGATGCTTTTGAACTGTGGTCTTGGAGAAGACTCCCGAGAGTCCCTTGGACTGCAAGGAGATCCAACCAGTCCATCCTAGAGGAGATCAGTCCTGTGTATTCATTGGAAGGACTGATGTTGAAGCTGAAACTTCAATATTTTGGCCACTTGATGCAAAGAGCTGACTCACTGAAAAGACCTTGATGCTGGGCATCACCAATTTGATGGAAATGAGTTTGGGTGGACTCTGGGAGTTGGTAATGGACAGGGAGGCCTGGCATGCTATGGTTCATGGGGTCGCAGCGTCAGACACGACTGAGCGACTGAACTGAACTGAATGCATGTAAACATTTATAAATGTAACATATTTAATGTTTATGTCTGTAATAGATAAAAACGTTGTCTTTTGTAGAACAATACATATTTTCTTAATGAAAAGAGAATAGAAACTCTCCTCTCCTTCATTTGACTAATTGTGATCTATGAGGTGACCTGCCCAAATCACTTCTTTAAATCACCTTATATATGCCACAACTCTAGAATGTGTCAGTAACATTGAACTTATTGAGTAGAATGGGTCTGTAATACTAATACAGGTGATATACGGGCTGTTCTTTTTTTTTTTTCTTTTTTTTGACATATATTATCACTGCACCATTTGTTGGAAAGACATCTTTTACCCTCAATTGATTGTGTTTGCTCCTGTATTGAATATCAGTTGTCCAAGTGTGTGTGGCTCAGAGGTTAAAGCGTCTGCCTCCAATGCGGGGGACCTGGGTTTGATACCTGGGTTGAGAAGATCTCCTGGAGAAGGAAATGGCAGTCCACTCCAGTATTCTTGTCTGGAGAATCCCATGGATAGAGAAGCCTAGTAGGTTACAGTCCACGGGGTCGCAAAGAGTCAGACACGACTGAGTGACTTCACCTCACCTTACCTCAAGTGTGTGTAGAATATTTCTGGACTTTTAATTTTTCTCCATTGATCTGTGTCTGATCACCATACTGTATTGATCATTCTAGCTCTATAATAAGTCTTTATGTCGAGATTAATAAGTCTTTATGTCAAGATAAATAAATGTTTTGACTTCATTCTGCTTTTCCAAAATTGTTCCGGTTATTCCAGGTCCTTCACATAGACTTTCCTGTGGCTCAGAAGGTAAAGAATCTGCTTGCAATGCACGGACCTGGGTTTGATTACCAGGGTGGGAAGATTTCCTGAATAAGGAAATGGCAACCCACTCCAGTATTCTTGCCTGGAAAATTCCATGGACAGAGGGACCTAGCAGGCTACAGTCCATGGGATAACAAAGAGTCCAACACGACTAAGTAGCTAACACTTTTGTTTTCTTTTGCATTTTCATACAAATGCTTAGAATTAGACCATGTCAACAACAACAACAACAAATCCTGGAGGTTTGTTTGTGTGTTTTTTTTTTAGGTTTTTGGTAAGTCTATAAATCAAACTGAGGAAATGACATTAATTTTGATTGTTCCCATTCCTTAGCCTGGGATGTCTCTCATGTTTTCTTTTGCATTTTCATACAAATGCTTAGAATTAGACCATGTCAACAACAACAACAACAAATCCTGGAGGTTTGTTTGTGTGTTTTTTTTTTAGGTTTTTGGTAAGTCTATAAATCAAACTGAGGAAATGACATTAATTTTGATTGTTCCCATTCCTTAGCCTGGGATGTCTCTCAGTCTAGTTAGGTCTTTAATTTCTATAATGCAATGTTTTGTCATTTCTAGGGTATAGACTTCTCAAGTATTTTATTAATCTTGTCCATAGACATTTTGTACCTTTATGCTATTATGAATTATATTGTTGTTTTTAAACACCAATTTCTAATTATCAGTTCAGTTCAGTCATTCAGTCATGTCCAGCTCTTTGTGACCTCATGGACTGCAGCACACCAGGCTTCCCTGGTCCATCACCAACTCCCGGAGCTTAAACAAACTCATGCCCACTGAGTCGGTGATGCCATCCAACTATCTCATCTGCTGTCATACCTTTCTCCTCCTGCTTTCAACCTTTCCCAGGGTTTTTCCCAGTGAGTCAGCTCTTCACGTGAGGTGGCCAAAGTACTGGAGTTTCAGCTTCAGCATCAGTCCTTCCAATATGATTTGGAACAAGTCTGTTGTTCCATGTCAAGTTCTGACTGTTGCTTCTTGACTTGGACACAGATTTCTCAGAAGGCAAGTCAGGTGGTCTGATATTTCCATCTCTTGAAGAACTTTCCAGTTTGTTGTGATCCACACAGTCAAATTTTTAATTATAAGTATATAGAAAGAGTGTTGATTTTTATATTGAGTTCATACTTATGATTTTGCTAAATATAATTATTTATTCTAGGACTGTATAGATGACCACTCACTTGTATGTGTGCAGAACCAATTCTGGCCACAGCATGTAGGAGCAATAATAAAGTGGAAGTGGAGATCTGTTTCAATAGCTTGTATTAGTTGTTCCATGTCCCCAACCACCTTTTTGAATTTCAGACTTTGATCTGCTTCCCATCTTGAGTAGACATGAAGGCCTTGGGACCATATTGGCATAACTGCACAAGTCCCCTATCTAGGTATTTCAGTCAAGCCCCACTGGACTTTATACATGACTAGAACTGTGTTCTTTTTAATAAAAGGCAAAGAGAAATGAACCACAAAGAGTGGCGGTCTCTAAGGCAATAAAATAAGCATTTGGGGAAACAAAATGAATTTACTACACATCCTGATGTAACACTGTTGTTAGGAAGGGAAAATGGGGACATCTTTAAATATACAGATAGCAAGCTATAAAATTTCTGCCCATCACCATTACAAAAAAGAAGAAGAAGAAGTTTTTTGTGGAAATTTTCAATATCAAAAAAGCTGTTGAGTGTGGGAAAGAGTGAGAGTATTTTAAGTGTGTATGTTTTATATTTTGAGCCCCAAAGATTTAAAGTTTGTTTTTCTCTACTGTGAAACCAAGGGGTGATAACCACACACTCGAGTTCTCTTTGTAGCCAAACAATGCATTCTTCTGGATTTGGGTTCATTTCAGCATCTCAGGGGCTGAACACCATCGCATATTCTCAAGCCCGCTGGAGTTCAGAGTCCCTGTGAAAATGACTGTGTAAACAGCAGGCTCAGCCAGAGTGGCACTGTGGCCTCCCACCACCAGAGGGTCAGCGTTTAGCAAAACTCCATAATGCTAGCTTTCCAAGCCCCAAGCCCCCAATTTTGTAATCTATCATAGCTTTTTAACTGAAATTTCTACATTTAAGAGAGGGAAGAGAGAGAAAAGAGTCTGCTACTTCATCCTCAGGTTTTCAGACATGTTATTAGCATGACCCACAAATCTCTGAAGGCTCTGCAGAGACCACCAGCTACCATTTCAGAGAACTCTTGGGGGATTCTTCTGAGGCAATTTATTGTTTCTGAGAAGGAACTTGTTATTAATTTGCAAACGCTTTGCATTTGGGAGCTCATTTCCCAGGATACCCTTTATAGTCATATTTTCTAAGTGATCTGAGGGTTTCTGGCGAGAATCCTGTCTTGTCCCCTTCATTTCCTTTGAGATAAGGTTGCTGAGTGATTGCGACATTAACATCCTGCAGCCTCGGTGGCTTTGTGCTTATACTTGGGGTTAGCTAAGGCTTATTCATATTAAGTGCTCAATAAACGCTGGATGAACTTAATTACATTAAGAAATAGAACTGAATGTTACCACAGAAGGTTTTAGCCTGACATGACTTTGGTTAAGATTCTTTATCGCTTTGGACCACCTTCTATCTCATAAAGATATAATAAGGTTGCTGAGTGATTGCGACATTAACATCCTGCAGCCTCGGTGGCTTTGTGCTTATACTTGGGGTTAGCTAAGGCTTATTCATATTAAGTGCTCAATAAACGCTGGATGAACTTAATTACATTAAGAAATAGAACTGAATGTTACCACAGAAGGTTTTAGCCTGACATGACTTTGGTTAAGATTCTTTATCGCTTTGGACCACCTTCTATCTCATAAAGATATGAAGAGTTTGAAACTAACAGTCTCTAAAATTCTTTTCATTTTTAAGCTGTATTTCATTATGCATTGGTAAATTATAAAAGTTAATTTAAAATATATAGACTTTATTTACACACACACATATATATATATATATATATATATTGCAGTGCATCATAAAGTTTGACTGGTTGTTAGCTTTTATTCATGCTGAATAATAAATACAGCCTAAGATTTGTTTGTTTGTTTTTCCCTCAGTTCAGTTCAGTCACTCACTCATGTCTGACTCTTTAACCCCATGGACTGCAGCATGCTAGGCTTCCCTGTTCATAACCAACTCCTGGAGCTGCTCAAACTCACGTCCATCCAGCCGGTGATGCCATCCAACCATCTTGTTCTCTGTCGTCCCCTTCTCCTCTTGCCTTCAAACTTTCCCACCATCAGGGTCTTTTCTAAAGAGTCAGTTCTTCAGTAGGCCAAAGTATTGGAATCTTTTTCCCTTCATGATGTAAAAATTAGTTTAAAATGAGGATTCTATTAGAACCATTTGTTTAACCTACTTTTCTGAGCTAGCTTGTTATGCATTTTTCTATATTTAGAAATGGACTTATTGTGTTGAGGTCACATATATGAAGTTATATCCAACAACTTAAAATAGGAAGAATTCAAATAAAATACTATTACATAAAATGCCATGTTTATTGAAAAATAGCTAATAAAAGGAAAAAAGAAAGCTAAAACATTTGCCCTTCTTAAGAAGATACAACTTGTTGAGTATATTTGTCTTACTTTGTCTAAACAACTATAATATTTTAAAAATCTTTGAGACTATTCCTTCTACTCTGTTTGTGGAGCTGTTTTCCTGGTGAAAAACAATTTCCCCATAAGGTTATATTTTCAAATGTGTCTACTCAGGGTTTTCCAGAGCATGTTCCTTGTGGGATAATGAGAAGTATTAAAATTTTTAAAGGATGTTTATAGTGAAAAAAGTATGAGAAATACTGAATTAAATAAAATTGAACAGATCTAGAGACTATAATGTATTAATGTGCATTATAAATAACAATAGGAGGTGAATAGCAAGTGGTGATTTAAAGACTTCACCAGGAAGCTATTTTTGGAGAGAAATATACTCTGTGAAAAATGTTACTGAGAAAATGTTAAAAAAG